>OMKL01048277.1:0-11340 GCA_900302295.1 Parasudis fraserbrunneri
CTAACATGCCTATAAATAATTATACTATGGAACTACACACTACAAATGTATTACATGGCCCATAATGGCCCCCAAACAGCATTGCCAACCTCAACAGACCCATGCCCCTTTGATGTGAGCTCCAGGTATTGACAATGCTGATGCAACATTCCCTACCACATGGGCCCTAATGGCCACCACAACCAAAACATATAGCTAGATAGACAGTGAGAGCCAGCATATCACCAGGGTTATCAAGTGGGCACCTCCCTTCACTGGTGTTTCATTAAGTTAGACTCACGACACCTCGGGAAGGCTCAACAGCTTGCTCCGGCATCCCAGGACCACCCACCTCCATACTAGCTCTCACTGCCCATGTTACCCACACGCAGAACTTGTATTATCCTATCCTTATGATGTTGAAAACAGTACTATTCCTGATAACAATATCACACATGAAACAGAAACAAAAGAAAAAGAATACTCTCACTCCTTGTTTACTTTGGCACTCAGCTGGCATCATTTCTCCTCAACCAAATCCACAGGTTTCCTTTCAATGCCTCTTCCAATATCTCTTTTACAGCCTTTTGCAAACTCTGCCCACAAATCCCCAACTCTCCCAATAGTTATATCGTCAATCGTGCTATGAATCCTCTGCACTCCACCTCTACTGGACGTACCCTCGCTTTCCATCCTCGCTGTTCAGATTCTGCTGCCAAATCTGCATATCTAAGCTTTTTCCTTTCATAAGCCTCCTCCACTGAATCCTCCCAGGGCACCCATCAATTCTATAAAATAAACTATCCACTTACTAGCTGACCATAACACTAGGTCTGGCCTCAAGTTAGTGCTAACTATTTCTTGAGGAACAACAAGTTTTCCTCCCAAATCTACTTGCATCTCCCAATCATTAGCTCCCTTTACCTGGCCTGACTCATGCCAGCCTAAAAACCTACCTCCGTCCGGTGTGTGTGTGTGTGCGTGTTATCTGTGTGCAGCAAATCTCGCAAACTACAAGGCCAATTGGTCTAATATATTTTGTGCACAATTATGACTATATGAGCAAAGACCTCGCATCGTTTTGGTGATCCAAGCGATTCCCTTGAATTGGCCATTGAAATGGATGCTATGACATATTTAATCAGGACAGAGTATGAAGGGCCTCAAACTGAACTGGTGGCAAGTCACCCAAGGAAGAAATTAATGTGTGAGAAGGACACTGTGGATTACTTTATTTTACATTTAGAGTTTTGCCTGGCAAGCTAGCTAACGTGACATTACCAGGTAGGCTATTCATAACTCGTACATATTTTTAATCTAATGTGTCCTCTATTCACATTCTCAGTTCGCTTTTGGTCATGTTGAAGGGAATAATGCTGCATGTTAAATGTCTGCTAAAATTAACTACAAAGTCTCACGAACAACTCAATCTGTTGTGGTGCCTTAATCACACTCTGTTAATGGGAGTGATGGTTGATGTGGACTGGACTGCCTCCCTTTTAGCTGGTTGTAGGGCTGTCACTTTTTTTTTTAACCAAAATCAAGTTTGAACGAGTCTACAGTATGAGAATTTGTTTGCAGTAATTCCAACTTTTTTATAATCAGAAGACTTTGTTATACCCCTTCCCCCCATAGCCTTCTGCCTTTTCATAATCGCAAGCAATCCCAAAACATTGTTAGCGGATGCCCAGAGAGAGAAAGATAGAGAGATGTAGCGAATGAATGTGCATGAGAGAGAGGGAGGGAGAGAGTAGAGAACATATACAACTCTATCATAGACTGAGTAATCAGATGCAACACTAATCTATCATGGCTTTAGGTGGAAGTTTAAATCCAGTTTACAAAAATACTTGCTGGTGCATTATCTGGCTATAATAGGGCAGAATTAGTGGACGGGAAACTGAATAAATCCCTATTCATAGTATTCTCATGATGTTTTTTGCCATATGGCGCAATGCCATAGCTCATTGGCCATGGTTGTCATTTAATGATAATCACCTGCTATTTGATTGCAATCACCTGTTGCTTGCGACCAAGATGTCTGCTACCGAATACTATGAATTAACGTAGTTTGGTGGCGCTGGCGCATCAACGTCGTTCCATAAACTGTGCCTTAGTAGACCCCATGCCTTTTCATAATCACGATCAATCCCAGCACTGTGAGAGAGAGAGGGAAAGGGAGAGCACTACTGGAAGGCACAGTCTATGGAACAATGTTGATGATCAGACTTGACTTTAGACTCATAGCCTACCCAAGGGATTTCAGACTTGACTCAAACTCGAGATTAGCGACTTTTGAACAATGTAAGAAAATGGCACCTCCTAAATAAATAAAACGTTTTCTTTTGTTTCATTTTCAGGTCACCCCATGACCATTTTCAGTTTCATTTTCATTTTGCCTGCATTTACCGCAGTGAGCTGTCTTTTAAATGTGTGTGTGCCAGGCCTGGTGTGCGCAGCTTACGCAGAACCTGTCAAGTGGTCTCCCTCACTGTACACAGAGACACGTGTCTGTTACAGATATTAATGAGCTGGGCAAATGGAAAAATGTAGACAATTGGTCAAGTGTCTTTTTTATTTAAGGTTTGGTTGTTCTTCTAATCTAACTCAAGTCCAGTAACCACACACTATGCCTCGTGGTCGTGTTGGAAAGCAGCCTAAATTGCGCTTTCTCGAGCCTGCAGGAATACTTTAACTTTCCATTAACAGCATATTGAAAGTCTATTTAGTCTATAAAGAACAAATAGGCTAAATACTACATAAACCTATCTACGATATATTGCTAAAAGCAGCTAATTGATGTAACAGCTACCCCCATTCTAATGAGCATGGATTGCCATTTGTTTTATTGTAATGCCCTATAGTGAATTCGTTAAATATAATTTCGCCGGTGAAATTGACCTTGGCTTTCACTCACTACAGTACCTGTTATTCATTCAGTAAATAATCATTGTTGAGAAACATGAGGGAGAGAGCAATATGGGTGGATAAAACAGAGGCCCCTCCACCTGTACCCAACTTCATTCAATAATATGCTGCCCCAGTATTATTGCCAAGATTGTGTTCATTGATGATTTAGGAATAATCATATTGTATGGGGTGTCCAAGACCTGTCCTATTGGAGAAGGCAAACCATATGTAGTGCCCTTCATATTAAAGCAAGTGGTTTGGTAAGCTACATGTCCATATCAAGGTAACAGATAAAGGCAAGAATGGTAGTCAGCTAGAATAACTTTTACAAGCAAAGCTATCTTTTTTTCCATATTGCATTGCAGTATGATATTTTAAAGTGACCTTATCGATACCTTAAGGTAGATCAAATTCATGTTAAAAATAATTTTATTCAACAGATTTCTGAAATGGTAATAGCTAAATTAGAGATAATCAACATGCTAAACAAATTCCCTAGAAATAACCATGTTGCACAGCGGTTATTTTTAACCTGATGCAAAGCGGATTACACACTTATTATTCCAAAAAGAGACTTGAGACTTGACTTGGACTTGTGCCCCAAAGACTTGAGACTTGACTTGAACGTGCATATAATAACTTTGTATCTCTATCGAAAATATAGCAGTATCGGCTTACCTAAGCCTGGCAGAGATCTATGCACTCTACTGAGTGTTATCTTCTAATTGTAACTTGGCCATACAGCTAAAAACAAAGGATACACCGGGGTAAAAACCAGGTGAGGTTCATTTTCTGTGTCAATGCTTCTTTTGAACATTGAAACACAGGGGGCATGTCTCTTCTAAATAATCCAAAGACAGCTTAGCTTATCTGCAAGAAAGACAATCAGCTTGATGTTAAAACAGGACTTAATAAGCAGATTGCGTAATGTGCTCCAGTGAGGTTTCATGTTTAGTCGCACTCTATAAAGACTTGTGATGAAGTAGACCAAGTTTAGATGATGCTTAAATCCTCTGCCAGAGTAGTTTGTTGGAGGTTAACTGGCCTGTGTAGACCTCAGAGAATCCATCTGAATGAACAGAGTCTAGCTCCAGTGTGTACAGTAAAGAGGACTTGTTCCAGTTTGGACAGTTGCGTTACTGCTCAGCATGTGATCCTATGTAATCCTATCATGGTGTCAACATTTTCTGCATTTTTCAGGTCTTAAATCACAAAGACATTGGGCCTCATGCAAGAACTGCGCGTACGCACAAATGTGATCTTAAATTGTGTGTATGATCATTGTGACATTCACCAATTTTCTCTTATTTTGGATTTGTTCCAGTGCTGCAGACCTGGCTATGGGACACACACAACAGTCCCATTGGTCAACCACGTTTTCATCAAGAGTGAAAGTACATAAATAGTTGATATAATAATTAATGCTAGGACACACTAGTTTTAATGTTGGTGAACATAAGAAATGTCAATACTTAAAAATAAGTATAGCCCAATGCACGTCAGTACTGTCGTTTAAAAAAACTGTCAATTATTTTAATAAGAAATAGGCCAAAATAGTAGTGATTAACAGGCATATAGCCTATCTATAAATTCAAAAGCCAATTCTTCGATACATTTCGGAGCTGGAGAGCATGGATCGCCTAGCACTGGTAAAATGTCTCTATCTCTAGAGTCCAGTTTTATATTGAACCATTTTATAAGTAATGGCCAGATTGGCATGACATTTGCTGTGCATGACCTTTCGTGTAGTGCATGACCTTTCCTCTTTTCCTCCTTCCACAACTTTTCCTCTAGCGCCACCATCAGGCCAAACTTTCAATTTTCAGAACATTCATGACCTCTAGAGGAAGAAACCTTTTTGGTGACCCCATGACCTTTCCTCTTGCACCACCATCAGGTTAAACTGAAGTTATGGCTGGATTGCCATACAATTTGTTGTGAACATCTATGACCTCTAGAGGAAGAACCCTATTCATTTTGGTGACCCCATGACCTTTCCTCTAGTGCCACCACCAGTCCCGGGGAAATAAGGCTTTATGGAAAGAGACTTGAAATTATCTGCACATATCTTGCCATTGTAAATTGATAAAACATTAATAGAAATGTTTTTTAAAGCGTTGTCTCCACATATTAGTATGGGACCCACAAACCCTGTATAAGTCAGGCCTTAACTATTATTGTTCAAGTCTATTCATCCCACTCAATTTTGAGTCAAGTTCTGTGCCAAACAGATGTGTGCCAGGGACAAGTCTATTGAGTCGGAGCTTGACCCTCATGAATTGAGACATTGTTTATGAATTTCATTACTCCCCTGAAAGGAGTTCTGTATTCCATGTTGCTTATTTTAAACAATGGCCTTTGTTTAGATAAATGATTATGGTGCTGCTGACCTCAAGACAACACACTTAGCCTATTATTATTATTATTATTATTATTATTATTATTATTATTATTATTATTATTATTATTATTATTATTATTATTATTATTATGCTTCTCTCGTTGCTCCCTTACCACTGAACATTTATGGTTTGGCTTGTTTTCATACATTAGGATAGAAGTGAACCATTGATGCAGATATCTAGAGGATATCACGTTAGGTCTGATGATATACAGAAAACGTGCCAAATACTGACAATGACTCTTACCGACCTAATTTTGCCCGTATCGGTATGTTATGCATAGGCTGTTTCACTGTGTGCCCCTTTACAACAACGAATCAAATGCTGACAAACATGTATGATGTATGATGTATGATGGAGAATGTGGTATATAATTAAGTATAGTTTAATTTATCGTAACCTAGGTAAATATGATAGTATACCGTGATATGGATCTCAGGTTGTATCACCCTGCCCTATATCACTGTGTTTTTGTTAGCTTTCATGTTGACAGACATGGATAAGTTGCTCTTCGGCTCAAGTAGCAGCAAGACAGTTATACGCAGTTACCAAACAAAGTGGTGGAATGCTTTTTTAAATTTATTTCAGATGTAGAAACACAAATTGACCCTTCTGCAACCAAAACAATACAACTGTAAAATGTTACGATCTTTGAAGAAAGCCTGAGTCTAGAGTGGCAAAAGGCTTTCGTGTTGTTGGCTAGCTGACAATATGATGCATTTGACTATTATTACAACTGGGCTATACTCTTCTGCACTACATAGTACCAGTGATATTTCTCATTATATTGATCTTTTTAAAATAGATCCTGTGGTCAACCTGTTGATCCTTTGTGGATAGTGCCTCAGTCTCCAAGAGGCAGCACCCGTGTTTTCTAGCTAACATCAGCTATTCTCTCTCAGTATTCTGATCACTGTGTAAACATAACCACATATTCTGGTTGTGTTTGCAGAAGGTGTTGGCCGGCTGGCTCTCCAACATGGTTGCTAGGGATGAAATGATCATTAAGGTCATTCTACCCATGATGGGCTAAGAGCTTTATTAGTTATGGCACCTATACTATTGTTGGGTTTCAGGCTGTAAGGATGTTGCAAATGTACCTATTATTGGACTAATGTTTTGTTTTTTTTATACATTTTTTTTTATAGAAGTGTACATGAGCGTTTCCATTCTGCTGGAGTCTATGCTATAGCAATCCTCCTCGGGAGCTTTGGCCCAGGTTCTCTCAAAGACACAGCTTTTAGCCTCATCAGCAGTATGTGGCGCTGAACAACAGGGAATGGTTGCTGCTGCGCAGAATGCTTGCTTAGCCAATTGCGATCACTTTGTTCAGTCTCAGGGAAAAAGCTTGGCATGCATCTCTTCACAGACAGAGCCATAGTGTTTCTCTCTAACCAGTAGTGGTCACAGCCCTCAACATTGCATTCTGACCAGGATTTATCGACCTCACTGCTCACTAGCCGCATGAGAGAACTCATTAATCAGGCCTCAACAGCAAAATAGTCCAGTGCTACACTGTTTTCTTGTGTGTGTGTGTGTTTTTTTTTTCTCACTGAACCTTGTTTTTCAGCCGGTCTGCATTATGTTGGTCTTAGATCTCAGATACAAAACCCCTTTATACTAAACCCTTATAGATATTATCCTGAAGGCTGTGCAGGAGGGTTGTTTCCCACGGCTGAGATGTCCCTTAAAGTTGCCTGAATTGCTAGTTAGCAGCTGTACAATTTTCTACAAGATGTTTCCCGGGTTTTAGACAGAGCTTAAAATTAAATCCTTGGCTGAAAAACCTCTTTAATAGATATCCTCTTCATGCCCAGGAATGGGTGTAATTTGGGTCCAGAAGACCACCCCAAACTGCTATGTGATGGTTTGTGACCTGAAAGTAGATTCAGATCTTGAGTGGCCTGTTTAAAGGTGTAATGGTTGGCCTGGCCAGAGCCTGGCTTAGCTGTGAGCATTTGGAACCTATCCAGACACTGCTTTCCCTCTGAAGCTGTTAAAAAAACATGACCCATTTTCCTCACAACAGGGACAAAGAGCCTGTTCTGTAATTCCTGCCACTCGTGTCAACATTATTGTCTTTCTTTTAAATGACTTCATTCATTTGTCATATTGTTTTTGTTCTTTGTGATAAATGGCTTAAAAAGGCTACAACTGATTAAAGCTATAGTAAATCTAGTGAGAATATAAAACGTGTAATTTGATGGATTGACAACATCAAGTAATAGCAATGAAAGTATAGCCTATAGTGAAGAGATCAAATCAAATTGATATTTAGTCTTTATGTATTATGGATTAAGCACATTGGTGGTCCATAGCCTGCTACAGTTGTTGACCTTTTCACCATAACCTTTTCACTCAAACTGCCATTCTATTAGCATAATTGACAAAAAGCACTGATTTATAGCAGAAAATAGATTTTCAGTTTCGTTGTCCACTTCCAAATGATGGCAAAATCCACCAGTGTACTTAATAGAATTCTACTGGACCCTTGAAGCCAAAGCAGGTTGAGGAAAAGGCCTGCAACTATTCTATTAGGATATTAGTAAATCTATTAGTAGCCGACCTCAAGCAATTTAATCCTAAGAAGTATTGTGTTGGGCATATTTTGGACTTAATGGGGCAATTCACCCAAAATAAAATAAATAAATAAATAAAAACACACAAATAGTATTATCTATCCATTCGGTGTGATTCGCCTAGTTTTGGAGATATCTGCTGTAGAGTTGTCTGCCGTCAGTCCAATACAATGGAGCTGAATGGCACTCGGCTTGTGGCGCTCAAAGCACCAAATAAAACTCAAAAGCAATGTCTCTTTCCAGAAATCATGACCCGGTTACTCAGGATAATACACAGAACTTGTTGTGAGAATTTTCATGTGGGAGCGTTACACACTGATGCACGAACGTGTAGCAAGCCTGAGCAAGCATGTGCGTTTGTAGTCCACTCATGCATTCAATTGAAATCCCGCCTCCCAGCTTGTTCTTGGCCAATGAACGAGCCGGGAGGTGGGATTTCAAATGAATGCACGAGCAGACTACAAACGCATACGCTTGCTCAGGCTTGCTACACGTTTGTACTTGAGAGTGTTTAACCAGAAATGTTTTCGTTAGGAAGATTTTAGGGAAAATGCACGTGTTCGGGAAGTACTGACCATACGACTGGATAAATGAGACTTACGATGCTGCACGAGTTGGGAGAGTTTGTGAACTGATGTTTTGACATAGTTTTGCTGTTGTTAAAATTGGCCCCCGTTAACTTCAATTGATCAAGTATGGTTACTGTTTTTTGGATTTGGTTCACCATGGAGGCATGCAAGAAAAAAGAATTAGTCCGGAATTCAAGGCAGCACATGCAGGAAAATTAATAGGAGGCGATGTCCTCACGGAAAACTCAATGCCACGTCATTCACATCATTAATGAAACTGACGTGCAATAGCAATCAACTGCTTAAATATCAGGAATGTCAATTTCAATATTGTAAATAAAAGATTTGATATGTTTAATATGTCAAACCTAGCCGAATCATTAGCCTAGCTTACCCTTGTTGTTTGTAAATCGTCAAAAAAGGTTATACATCATCAGCATGCACCCAAAATATAACAAACATCCCTTTTAAAAAAGATCCGCTGAATGACATTCCGAGTTTAAAATGTCAGCAAGTTTCTAAGACCCTAAACATGGCAAATCTGTTGCTCAATCAAATAAACCTCCTCTACTTTTACTGGTATGAGCAATTTTACATCTCACTCCATTCATTTCGTAGTCCCAGGTCTGCTTATTTTCCCAGAGCTGGTGACGGAAGTAGCTAGGGAGAGTAACATCGTGGTTCCTCTCTGTCTCAGGTTCCAACCATAGCTCTAAGTTTTTAGTTGTGGCCAAGCAAATCGGTTAAATTAGTTTTTCCCCAAAACAAATCTGGAAAGTGTACCTTGTCAACTGTGCCTGGAATGATCCCACCACAGGCTATGAGGGGGTGCCACTAAGCATTGAAAAAGCCCTGTTAATCGGTCACACCTAGTATTTAATTTGAGATTTTTTTTAATCAACAAGCATTAAGGTCAGATGAAATCCCTTAGTCAGTCTCTTCTGGCTTTAGGCCCTTTGTGTCCCTTTTTGCCTTTGATCTGCACAAGCCTTGTCCACTGTCATGACAACCGGGGTCACTGGAAAGGCAGAGCAATGCTGTTTATTCACCTGGATGGAAACCTGACATTTTGGGGGACATTTTGGAAAAAGCTGGAAATGTTTATTTCAGAATGTTTTTTTTTTACAGTAAATTCAGTATTATTAGTCTGTGATAAAAAAATAGATAAGTTAAATTTGAAAATATCAGCCTGTTAATAAGAAATCAGCTTACTTTTCCTGGCCTCTAAATCATTAGGCTATTTGCATTCAATAATCTGCAAAGGGTCAACCTCTCAAGTCTAGGTAGGCCTATATCTCATGTGCAGTATCAGTGACAGCAAAAAAGATTATGTTTTGTTTTGTTTTTGGAGGTCACGTCTTGAGTACCCTTGGGTAATACAGGTGTGGTCATGAATATCCTTGTGTGTTCGAAAGTCAAACAACTCAAAAGTGTTTATGTAAAAGCAGTAGATTTGGTATAATAATAATTCCCATAATGTTATTCCTGTGCCCCAGGTGAGTTCAGTCAATATTTGTGAATATACACCATTCTCTCCTAAAGCTATTATTCACAGATATAATCCTTGAGTTTGTCACATGTATGTAAACTTGATGTAGACAGAAGGTCTGCTTCTTAGACAAATAATGGAGTACTGACTTTGTGAAGTTGAGTTCTCAGTCGGATTGAGGGTCCAAAACCTTCCAGTAAATCTCCGGAAAACTTCCATGGGAAGTTAAGCTCGGGAATTTAGGACATTTTGCCCAATTTCAATAGAACATCTTAGCTTTTATAATAGTGATCTTATTTTGGGGGGGGGGGACACATGCAATACACATGCAACCCTGTACCCTCCATCACATGTACAGGTTATTGCCAGCATCCAGAAACTATTTATATAAGTCTATATAGTCTATATAAAAAGCAGACGGATCACTGTGGTAGTTTTGAAGGGGTAAATCTGTAACACGGTAACAATGAAACTACTTGCTACAAAATAAACATATTCAGAGAAAATAATTCAATGTGATGTGATTTTATGTTTAGAAAAATTATAATTTACTACAAATGTGAGTTTTAAAGATGTTTTACAAAAATTCATTAATTTAATAATTGTGCAGTGAGTGGTTGCCATGGTAACTAAGGACTCTGGCAGATCCACTGGATGGATCACGAAATTGTCCTTTTTGACCAACTTAACCATTCTGTGTTGCCAATAATTTACCAATGATTTCAATTATGAATCAAAAACTACGATATGTATGACAGAGATTCTTAGATACAGATGACTCCCCATTCAAAGAGATGGGGTAGGAGGGTATAGTGACTTCTCTGTAAGCAGACTTTGCAGCATCACATTTAATTGAATTCAGTAGAATTGCAACCCTCTGCATGCGTGATTATTGGGCTCACACAAACATTTTATGGGTTCACAAAGTCAGTGCTCCAATCATTGTCTATGGAGCAGCCACAGATTTTACACCCAGATGACATCACAAATTAAAATGTTCTCTCTCTGATTTCTAGCTTTGGAACAGAGTGGTATGTGTTTTACAAACATTAACTGGACTGCCTTGGGGCACAGGAACCACATATGTGAATTAATTGGTTGACATTCCCCTTTAACTCTTGAGGCATCAACTACTGATGTTAATCTGTATGAGAAACCAGTGGAACCAGCGCAGGTCAGTTGTGTAGTTGCTGCGGCCCTCAGAGGCTTCAGAGTCGTGGGGCCCACAGAGCTGGGGGTCCGCCTCCCTAAGCCCAGGGCTCATTAGTACAATACTCTGTCATATCCCAGGGATTAAGGTTGTGATTAAACACTAACCTCAATAACCACCATCCTCATTTCCCCCATCCAAAGGCCAAATCAAACATGCTGAATACAAGCACAGCATTATTCCTCTGCTCTCCCGTTTGAAC
>OMKL01048278.1:0-17048 GCA_900302295.1 Parasudis fraserbrunneri
AGCATAATAGGCACTTTTAATCTATGATTTAAACTTATGATTTAAATCAGATGGGGAATCCATTTGTGGTGGGCTTGTCTGATGGTGGTGGGCTGCCACAAACATCTATGTACGGGAACCACTGAACTGTTAGATGAACATCATTGAATACAAGGACTGTCATGATGATCTTTCAAGAGATATTTCCATTTTATAGAACATTTTCACTTTTCAGCAAGCATACCCCCATTCTGTTCTTAAACAACAAACCAGCCATGTTGGCTGGTGTGGCCATAGTCACAGAATAAAAATGGATTCATTTTCTCATCTACCCATGGTCATAAATGAAAATGTGAAAATATGAACTACAGTGGTGACTACAAATCCTCAGGGCAGTAATTTAGACCATATTTCAGAGGTTTCTTTCTTTCTCGCCACATTTTGATCTGTAATGATAACTGTCATTAAATACAAATAAGAGACAATGTCCTTTACCAATAAAGCAACTAAATCAATAGGGGCGGAGGCAGCAGTCTTGTGGTGTTCAGGTGTTGAGGACCAGAACAGAGTGGATTTGTTTTCGGTTGTATTCATAGTTTTATACAGACTTATCAATGCCAAGAAATGTTTAAAGTTGATCCAACGTTTTTATGGCAACATATCATACAGTCTCCATAATAAAGTATAGGAGCTTTTGAACCAGATGGCGGGGCCAATGAAATGCGACATCATTAGAATGTTCAGTTCTCATGTGAGAACTGTTCTAATCTCATGTGAGATCGTACACCTGCAAAAGCTGGTGAAGGTACTTATGGCCTAGCTATGATTAAGATGGTCAATGGTATGCCCTAATGATCACTATAAATAATAGTAAAGCGTTCACACATTATTTATTCAGACTTTAGCGTTTGCTGCAGAACGAGGCAAAATCAAAACAGACATCTGATTTCGAAATAGCTAACGTTAGCTAACAAAATTAACTAAGTGAAAGATTTAAGTTAACTTAACCCCTCCGCGTCCTTTTCAGAGCTAACGTTAGCCACCTTTAAACAGAACCTGACGTTACGGTACTGCCACAGCCACATGTTATAATATAAACAATATCTCTGGACACTCGTACTAATATTGGCTATCAAGCAAACTGGTTAGCTAAGGTCACAAGCTGCTTGTTGTAGGAAAAACAAGCCAGTGAGTTAACGATAGCTAGCTAGCTAAGCTAAATAGCTAGTTGGGTCATATGAAAGGACATGGAGGTGTTGACAGCATTGTTTTTAATGATTAAAAAAAACCTCCCAAAATTGACTTATTGGAAGACAATGTATTTGCTATTCGTTCAACTTACCACGTCCTTAGAATGGAAATGTATTTGCCACCAACAATTTTATTTATTATTTGTTGCACCATCCTGACCTTCTGTCTTGAGGTTCGTCGCTACTCCATGCGATCTGTCCTCTCTCTGATGGCTGTTAAGGACCCGTGGACTGTCTTTCCATATGCCTGTTAAAATTAGCAACCTAGTTGTGTAAAGCAGCCGCAACAACGTCCCAGATATGCGCTAGCAACCTGCTAGTCGTGAAGCAAGGTAATTTCAGGAGTTTCATCTGACCCCCACCCCAAGATATCTATATATCATCTAAAACTCTGGCTTTTACTATAATACCGTGGTCTAGTTAAAATGATAGTACGTGCATAGCCTGGCTTTGACTGATAGTAGGCTACTATTGTCAGCTTCCCTTGATTGACAATTATTGACCTGTAACTAATGTGAGTTTTCTCAGCAGTCTTATTTATTATAATAGGAAAATATGGACAAATTAATTTTCCAAACTATAATGAACCCTTTATTACAATGTTTTCCTTTATTTTCCTTTTATGTATACAAGATTCAAAAGCCAGACATTGAAAAAGGTATAATTCTGTTATTAAAAATGGCACATTTATTGCTACATTACTGTTATATACAGGACAGTTCTCAACTACTTTATATATATATATAGATATATATATATATATAAAAAACAAAATAACAAAGGAGACTGGGATTGGAGGCACTATAAGGACACTACAGCAGTCATGATTGTGTCCTCACTCCAAGTGTAAGATGTCAGGCTCTGTAGATGTGAATGATCTTGTTTCAAAACTCGAGAATTAATCTTCCCCTCTTGTTAATTCAACAAGGATCTGGCAAAGTTGTGATGAGTGAAAGCAAGTTTTTATTACTGCTTTCTTATACCAAAACAAATTTAATCCTATCAACTGAACACTTTCTATGTGCTGTCACTACAGTGGGCTATCCTCCTGCTGTCATTTAGTGAGAGGCGGATGCTATTCTTAAGTTTTCAAACAGGATGTGTGTCTATAAGGTCAGACACAATACAGAACCTCCACATTTCCCCCTTTCCAATAACTCAGAATACAGGTTGTAGGCTACAGGTTGTAGTCATTGTGGGATGTTCACAGAATACTCAATGACAGCAAATCCATGTCCATTTTCCCCAGAACAAATCCGCAATATTTAATACACATATTTAACCTTGTAATAATAGAGAAACAAAACTTCAAAACAACTCTTTGAGAGAAGTATACAAAACCTCTAACAAAAAGTCACTGTCAAAGCCAACGAAGAGCTGGCATAGAATGAAAGGGCAGAGTTCTCAAAATGTAAAAGGAAATTGCCATTAAAAGACTAAATATACTGAGAGTCAATGCAGCAGAGGACTTGCACTGTTACACAGAAAAATAAATTGCTGCTAGTTGTTATGACAAGAAGCTCCAGTTACTATGGCTCAAAAAAAAAGGAAAAAAAAGAAAGAAACAGCTTCTCATTTCAAAGCTGTAGCCATACATACGCCGAAATGTCAATGTGCATCAAAAAGCAGACGAGAGCCGAAGCCAGCATCTCTTTTGAACCCAGTAGTGTTGAGTGGTTTAGCAATAGGGGGCAGATAAGATACAAACCCATGACCTGAACCCACGACCTTAACTAAAACAGTAGTTTGGACAATATGATCATAATCCAGTTGAATTATTAGAAGAAAGGAATAAAAACTAAACAAGATCTACATATCATTTATTTATTTAACTAGATACATTGAAAAAAGTTTCTTTTATACCATTTTTAGACTTCTTCCTGAAAGGTGAAAAAAGGACAGGAGAGGGAGGGGGAATGAGAAGGTACCTCTCTAATCTTGATGATAAATGAAATGATATGGTTTACAAAATAAAACTGTCTTATAATGAAAATACAAGTTCAGGCACTGATAAGGTATCACTCTCCCATCATGACATCTTAAGTCTTGAGAATGAAAAGGCCACACTATTGATTTGTAAAGTTCATTTTTGTCTCTAAGAAATTAAACTTGGATCTTTCAACAATACTATGATCGCAGGACACACAAAATGCTCTTCTACACGCCCCCCATCTGTGATTACATGTTGTTAAAGGTAATTCACCACGTGAGACAACATGGGAATAACATCACAATCAATAACACTGTTTTGATCTCCATAACATCTTGTATCTTACACTCAAAATACCGACGTCTGCCAAAATAAACGTGCAGGATACTGTAGGTTGCTGCACACGGACGACCACTTGGAAGAGTGCAGAGTAAAAAAAACAAAACAAAAATAAACAAAAAAACAACTACAACTTTGAAATGAAAATAATGATACTGAACTGACAAAACCCAGGAACGTGAATGTGAAAATGAAGGCAATCCACATTTGAATGGTAACTACATTCAAAAACCAGTTGCATAATTACTGTTAGGAGAGACAAAAAAAATCCCTTCCCACATTTTGCCTCATGGTGCCTCACAACTAGAGTAAGAACACTTCAACAGGACAGTGGCGCACACACTCCATCCACATAGCCCCATATGGAAAGAAAGAATTCATCTGGTTCACTGACAATACAGATCTTTTCTAATTCTGTACGCTAAAACTATACAAACATTGTAGGCCATTGTCCCACCTTTCAGACCACTTTAGCTCATAGGGGGAAAAACAGGATACACCAAAGGCTTACCACATTTTACATTTATAAGTTGATCCTCTCGTCTTTTCCATGGCCATACTAGCTGAGCAGACAGTCCAATTTGAGTTCATTTTTTGAAAAGTTTCTTTTAAATGTCAAATATCTCTTCATTCGGCTCCTCTACAATACACTCTAAACTTCAAACTAATATTGCCATTTGTTATTTAGAAATCTACAATGTATAGACTAACAAAAAATATATTTTCTTATATATATTTCATTTTGCTCGACATGAAACAATATCAAAGTAAATGTATGGATGAAGTGAATTTACATACCAGATTCTGTCTCAGTAAGAGGACGAGAACAACTTGCTAATTTGGAAGCTGACGGACTGAGTAATTCAGAGGGAATGCTCAATTTAAGAAAAAATACCTTACTTCTAGTTTGCAGTCTTTTCTGCTACTGTAACAGTAGGCTGATAAGATTCTTTGCATTAACAGAACCTAGATAGCCTTAGTGTGTTTAAAATGTCAATTTAAGGGGCAAAACAACTTGAGATTTGAGTCTGCTGGCATTGTCTGGAAACCATTTCAAGTCTAAGTCTGAAATCACATTTAAACTAGACTTGTAGTAAACGGAAATGCACTGCAGGTTGACCCTCATAAGTTTCAGCCTAATATATACAACTGTGCTTTGTCTGGTTTACCTATGCTTTACTTAATAAAGCAGGATCACCAACTGATCCTCGGACAAAGGAGTACTGGAGTAACACTAGAGTGTGTGGTCAACAAACAGGAAGAACAGAGTTATAGTTTACTGATTCTACCACTTTGGATTAATCCTAACTTTCAAAGGAGGAGTTTTCTCCTTCCAACTCTCCAGATGCCCTGTGGGATGAGACAGGGACTGATAGATGTGTAGGCCAGATTCCCTGTAATTCTTTTCCTTCCCATGTCATTTTTCCATGATCTTCCTCAGACTTTTGCTAATGAGATCAAGAAAAAGAGAGAAAAAAAAGACAATTCCATCTCAGCCATTAGCTCGGTTACATAACATATGTAAGACTGTACCATCACGCTGGGAATGACATACTACATTAAAAATAATTGCTCATAAACATAAGCAATCCCTTACAACAAAATGTTCCTCACATGTAAGCAATTTGCTTCAATGTCTCATAGAAAACATGTAACAATTAGGCACAAATCCTTGATTAAACTTGTTGTTTGTCAGGTGTCTTGTCTTTCACCAGAGCACCTCTCGGCAGTGAAGTCCCAATTTGTGGCAGGACAAAAGTACTCCGGTGTTCCATCGTGTTATGGAAGCCAAAAGGAAAAAAAAAAGTTGTGTATAAAAACAAAACAAAACAAAAAAAAAACTAAAAGTTCTTCACATTTGAGCTGGTAGTCATGGTCGGGAGTGCGGCAAATAGGCTGTGTCTGTTTTGGCAGTATGCATGTGTGTATTAGAGTGTGTGAATGTGCATCTTGAAACTGAAAAGGACAATACACAGACACGTCCATATCTACACACACATACACACATACAAAAAGGAGAATGGGTGGAAGAATCTGTTAAGGCCACATCCTCTGAGAGCCAAGGAAATCCCACCAGATCTGTAAAAATGAAGGAATAAGACAGTCACACAATAGTCCTACATTGAGAAAAAAAAACAGAAAAACCCCCCAAAAGAACAGTACAGTGCCAGCAAAAATTATGTGTTGTCAAAAATAATTCATAAAGAACTCGGTCACGGGGATCAACCATGACAGCAGTAATGTGGTCATCAGTGTTTTAAATGTCGTTTTTTTCCACTGAAATAATTCAAATAGAGTGGCTCCATGTTGCATAAATGGTTCAGCAACAGCTTTGACTCTGAAGAGCAATTTTCAATTTCAGCCACTAGGAGGGAGTCTAATGTCATATGTAAACAACACCTCTATGCTTTTCCTCTCACACTGTCAGTACCTGCCTTGGGTAGCAATATTATTATCATAAAATCCACACTTCAGCCCAGCAGCAAATTTTAGGAATGTAAATGATAAGTGGAACAGAGTTGTTAAGAATCCTGATTCATCTAAAAAAGAATCGATCTCTTTATCAGGGTTAATTGTCTATTACAATATTAAAGACTATCCAGAGATTAATTTCTTTTAGTTAAGAAAACTTTGTATGTCTACATGAGCAGACATGGCCACCAGCTCAGAGCTAAACATAGGGAGACTGGGAGATAACACATGGCCAATGTGTGGACAGCTTGCCTTCGTTTTTTGGAGTACATTATATGAATTAACTGTTCCTATAGACCTGGGGAGTGAGGTTCCACTGTGATTTTCCCGCTAAAACTATCAGTGCGTAGCTAAAACGATCAGTGCTTACAGCCATACCATATTGTGTAGGTTCATAATCTTTGATGGAGGTATAGATTATTTAATTATTTTACTGTTACAACCAATCAAGGTAAATTTTTTAACTTAATCTGTGAAGAAATGTGTTTCATATTCACAGTTTCCATGGTAACTACCACAATACCCATAAGCCTTGCCAATCTTCGACCAATCACAAGAACACAACTACTCTGCCGTTGGTATCCCTTTTAATTCTCGTTTGCTATCTCGCTATCACACCATTCACCACCATCTTTGTTTTCATTGATTGCTATGAACATTTACATCAAAAACGATGGCGTTGAAAAACAATCAGTCAGGTAATCGTGAGTATATGATTCTAATAGTACATTCTGTTCGTTGTTTAGGCTATTTTGGTTTCATAACGTTGTCATCTCAGCTATGCAGCGTTTGCTCGAGACTTGGCTCGAATTGTAGTTCATTGTGCATTTCCAGTGCATTTAGTACAGTCTTATACCCATGACATTTGGGATGATCTAATTTAATTATGCTAAACTCTGCTCCTGTCAAATGTCAGATCAATTGAATAAGTGGAACCATATAAACCCAGCTACCATGAGAAACTCCTATGGTAAAGACCATAGGCAAAAATGTGTCTGGAACCAGGCAGGTCTTAGAACTATTATGTGACTCCCCAGGTTTATAGGGGCAACAACAGTATTTCCTGAACATTTACTCAGTGTTACAATTGAAGGCATTTTGAACCAGGGGTGTGGCCACCTTGCATGGTTGCGTCCGGCGTCAGTGCGTGAATGGCTGAATGTGAGGCATAAGTTGTAAAGCACTTTGGATAAAA
This sequence comes from Parasudis fraserbrunneri, assembly GCA_900302295.1. NCBI lineage: Eukaryota > Metazoa > Chordata > Actinopteri > Aulopiformes > Chlorophthalmidae > Parasudis > Parasudis fraserbrunneri. Next base: position 7,166 of record OMKL01048278.1, read on the forward strand.
GCGCTATATAAATGCAGTCCATTTACCATTGACCAATGTTCTGTAGTTTACCTACAATCCATTCTAGTCTTTGTGAGTGTCAGCACATACACCGAATATTCAGCTATTCGTTCAGACCACCCATTGATTAACTGACCATGAAAAACCATGTGAACTTTTTCACATCCCCAATTCAAATTAAATAAATTGATGAAAATAACGAAAGGACCAAAGCCTCCTTTACTACGGAGATGGTTGACCTCCCTGTATCATCAGTAGCTGACCTATGACACCTACCTGGAATTACATGTGGCTGACGGGGTTGTGGCCATCTCCCCCCAGACTAGGATGGCCTCCTGAGAGCTGCATGGGAGCTTCTCCCACCACCCCAGACACCTTCTCCTCCTCACGACGTTTCAGACACGCCGCCTTGGGGTTTAGGTTGCGTTCTGACCAAGGAGAGAGCAGAGAAGTAGGCAATTACTGAAATTTCAAGCAGACATTTAATGAAATTTCCTTTATTATGTTGTATGAGTTTATGAGCTCTCAAGATTCACAAAAATCCAATCCTATGGCATCATCAAATTGCATTGCAATGAATAGATATGGAAGAAGATGACTGTCCTGACATGAAAAACCTGAAGAATAGGAATTATTAAGTCAAATGAATTTGAGTTAACCACTGAAAAGCAAAACAATTCCAGGCTCCAACTGTGATCCCACTGCTCTGAGACTGACCTCTGACTTGTTGTTCCAGGTTGAGGATGACGTTGACGGCTTGGTGCAGGATGAGCAGTTTGGTCTGGGGTTTGTCGTTGCTGAGGTGCAGCTGGCACATCCTGCCGAGCTCCTTGAACGCCTCGTTGATGTCCCGCACTCGCAGACGCTCGCGAGCGTTGTTCGCCACCCGTCGCTCCTTCTCGCGTTCCATCTTCACCTCTGGGGGAAGGTCCTCGTCATCCTCGTCTTGACTGAGTGAAGAGCAGGGTGAAAAAGATGAATGAGGGCATATGGAGGGAGAGATGTCAAAACTTGGTTCTAGTCTCACACGAGTGTTGGGGGGGGGGTAACACATTATGTATTATAACATGTTACGTAATGTTATTACTTTTCTGAGAAGTGAATATATATCAAGTTCATTTTTCAAAATTTGCATATTATTATGACAGTTACCTTAAGTAACGGTGTAAGTTAATGGTCATAACTAGCCTATGAAAATGTAAAAAGTAATTCATAAATGTATATGTACAGCTGAAATCAAGGGCTGTCCCCTCTTAGTCAATTAATTGGCGAGTTTGGTCTTAGTCTACAAAGACTTCACTACTGTTAGTCGATAAGTTGTTTTTTATGCTTGTTCCAGACTAAATTAGTAATTTCTTGTCAAATTAAAAGCACATCTCTGGTAAGCACTAAACCAAAAGAGGTCCTTGTGCATGATTGTATGTGGGAAATAATTTTTTTTAGATTTGACGATTAAATCAACTAATCGATTAGTTGACAAAGTCCTATGACTAATAGTCGACCAAGAATTTATTTAGTGGAGGACAGCCCTACTGAAATCATGAACTACGTTAAATTATTCCCATCGTTGTTGGCACGCATCACAACTTGTGAACAAAGAAGTACAGGCTGCATTCTATTATTAGTAACGCATGAGTAACATAATGAGTAATATCACGTTACTACGCACAGTGAGTAATAATGTAATGTAATCACACATTTACTTGATAGTAACAAGTAATATGTAATCTATTAAATTTTTTAAGTAACTTCCCCAACACCGCACACAACACAGTTTTCAAAATATCCCCTTAAAACGCAACGTCATATTTTGTGGCATTAATTATTTTCTTGATGCTGAGGTAATATGGGGGATTGCATATCCACAGATGTATACAGTATTGTGGGTTGAACTAAAACATGAGTAGGGCTGGATGATAAACCGAAAATGTAAAGATACCGACATTATGAATCTCTTCGACCTAATTATGCCCATATCGGTACGTTAGGTAAATGCGTTCCTCCAGTGCACAGACCGTTTAATTTTGTACCCCTTTAATTCAACTGAATGTACAACAAATCAATCACATGTTGAAGGACAAACATGTTGACAGTGGGCCAACACGATGGAGAGTGTGGCATCATTGCGCTGGTGTTTAAAAAACAAATTATCGTTTAATTTATCGTTAACCGAGGTAAATGTGATAATATACCGTGCTATGAATTTTAGGTCATATCGCCCAGCCCTACATAAGAGCAAGATGAGTGCATGTTTTATATAACGCAATGAATTGAAGAAGAAAAAAAATCTGCGAAGAGGGAACACTGGTTAAGTTACAGAACAAACAGCAGCATCTCCCACTTAACCTGGTCAGGAAAAAGGAAGAAACCGGAGACCTTTATCCCACACGGGTTGGAAATGTTTACCTTTACTCTTATACTTAAGTATCGTTCCAAAGTGCACAATGCTCCCTCTGCCCTGCATCTTAAGTATATAGTATCTGGCAGGGCAGCAGTGTCAAATGTTGATCAAGTTCAAAACCTCTTAACATTTATTGTACAAAATTGATTTTGCCCATTAAAAATGCTGATTTCAGACATTAGCTCTATGAACATGTGCTTTGAGTGATGGTTGACAGGAGCCCATAAAGCACATGAAATTGATTTTCTTTTGGCAGAACTTACTCATCATCTTTCTGGTCTGAAAGGCTAGAGAGGATCTGGAGGGTAAACGCCTCCTTTCTGAAAACAACGTGACATGAGGGGAGGGGGATGGTGACATAGTTAATCACCTAGCCTGAGCTACCACAGGTACATACAGTATGGAGTAAATAACACAGATATCTACAAGAAATTACTTAGCATCTAATCATTGCTTATCTACCAGCTCAAATTTTAAACCTAGCAGTTGAAATTTCTATAAAATTTCAATAAAAATAAAAAAAAAAGTAACACGGTTGAGCAACATTGCCACCTTTGTAGGACAAATGGGTCAACACAAATTTTAAGTTTAACCAGATTTGATACAGTTTCAACAAATTTGATTTATTTTTTAAACAGTTATCCAAGAGAGGAGTAAAAGGAGGTGACGGGTGGAATGAGGAGCTACCTTGTTCGAGTGCGTGCCAGCTTGCTCTCCTTCTTGTCGTCCTCAGACTTGTCTGCGATGGACGAGTTCTCGTCATCCTCCTTGTCTTCTCTCTTGATGTCGGAGCCGCTGGAGGAGTGTGTGGAGCGGGCTACACTGCCAGGGAGATCTGGGGACAAAACACGCGGGAGTCAGGGGTCAATTCGGGGACTGGTGGCATTCTGGGGAGTCCAGGCAAATAGCAAAGTGGAACATGGGGCTGTGATACATTGAATCCTGAATCCAGGACATTGATCTAGCCCATTCTGACAGTGGCATCGTTAGAAAGGCAGCAGAAGGGCAACTCTCTCACTGTGATGGCCCGTTTAACCTCAAAGATGGAGGTAGACAAGAGTGTGAGAGAGAAAAGAGCGAGTGAGATGAGAGTGGATGAAGTGACAGAGCGAGAGGAGAGGAGTAGCCAACACGTGAGAGCGAATGCGTTGGCCAACACTGTGGAACAGAAGTGAGGGGTAAGTGTGTGACTCACTGGTGAATCCCTCTGGTTGGCCAGCTGACTGTGGGGGTCCGGAGGCGTGGTGACCATGCAACAGAGTGCTGCTGGGAGGAAGGCCTGTGGGTTCCTCATGGTGGTTCCCTCCCTGGTGAGAGGGAGAGACCGAGACCGGGTTGAAGAGCAGCCCACTAACAGACTGATGGTAACATTTTTGCAAAGGGGGGGGGGTGCAAAAACACGCTCACGCTCACGGTCACCGCCAACAACAAAGCATGGTCAGGTGACTCACCATAGCAGGGTGTCTGTTGCTGAGGGCCAGGCCAGCATTGGAGAAGGCTGGAGAGAGGCCTCCCAGGCCTCCGTTGTGTACCGAGGACACAGCACTCAGCAGGCTGTGCATGTCGGAGTGAGCACCCCCCAGGCCTGGGCCCTGACCTACAGCATGGCTGCGCAGTACGTGAATGGCCTCCTCCAAACGGTCCTCCATTTTATTCTGCTATGGTGGCACACAAAAACAGATATGCTGGGTGTCATTATGATGAACAGAAATGTCCAGGAATGAATGATAACAAATGGAAGAAATTGCAAAGCTCCTGGTCCAAAACAGGCTTACTTGCCTATTAGAATTAGCTATATAGGTTGGTTCTTGAGTCAAGTGGTTCATTATGGATAGACAACACTTGCTTGCTAGTACTAGCCACAGAGGTTGGTTATTCAGTAAAGTAACCCAAGTCATTACAGACAGACAACATTTGTTTCAAATAAGTTTATAGAGTAACTAAACACAGTCATTTTGCTGCCCAAATGTTTGATACATTGACCCTGCTGCACACTCTGCCCCACACAAATCTGTGATGTCAGAATACCTCTTCTTTTCCTAGACAGACTTTGATAGTACCTCCAAAGAGGTACTCTGACATCACCAATTGGGGTGGGGCAGTGTGCAGCAGGGTGAAAATATCAACCACTAGGGTGGTAAAATGACAGCGAAATGAGTCCCGAGAATGTGTTTAGTTACTCTTTAAAGCTTCTTTTTTTTTTCCATATTACATGATAACAGCTTTAATAACGTAGATATGCACGTACGTACCAGAGCATGGGGCTGCCCCTCGTAGTTCGGTGTGGTTGGTCTTTGCCACTGAGGCTGAGCTCCTGTACAGAGAGTAGTACAACAACAACCACCACTGTTATTTTACTGTCCATTCAGATTCATCTCATTCATAGTATTCCATCGCAAACATCTTGGTTGCAATTAACAGGTGATTGCAATCAACTAGCAGGCGATTATCATTAAATGACAATCGTGGCCAATGAGCTGTGGCATTGCGCCATATTGTATGGCAAACATGTAATGAGAACACTATGAATACACTAAGCAAGTGGTAATTTTAGACTTGGACAGCAGGTGGAGGTATAGAACTATGTCTGAGATTGATTTGATTTATTGTGATAATGGACCCCGTTTATTTATAGTCATTTTGCAGGCAAAACTCTGCTTACATTTCCAAACTGTATGTGCATCTTTTGAGTTGAAATCCTGACAAAACTCTCAAAACATGAGACAGGCATGTAATTTAGTGGCGTCTCCATGGTTCTCATTCTCTGCTGCAGTGAGAATCAGAATTAGAGCTGTGTCAGGATCTTTGGTGTTTAATGCCCTTGCATACCTGGTGAGACTATTATTGCATTCTGCTGTCTTTCTGTGGGAGAGACTCCAAGGACATTCTGGATGAAAGCATTTGACTAGGCGAAGGTAACTGAATGCAAGGACAGGTCATCGGACATTGTGTGGTTTCATCCAGACTGTCCCTGTATACTTCTGCACCCAAAATTGGGCGTGCATCCCAAAAACATCATCATTGTTTTACAAAAGCATAATTGAAATCAATGTAAAACATTTTTTAATAAAATGAATTCACAACAAAAAGCTGTGGGGCATCAATAATCTGATACAACAGTCAAAATAGTATTCATAAGAATCTAAAATAATTTTCTGTGACTGAAAATGGAAATACAACTAAATAGTTGCATTAATCAAAACCATTTTGTAAATCTTTTTATTTTCCACATATTTCGATGACAACTTTATACTGATCCATCTGTGAGCGTTGTAAATAATAAAATGTACCTGTAATACCCTGCGGAGAGCCAGGGGTGGAGGGAGCTGAAGAGAAGTTGTTACTGTTGTGGTCCGAGGGGTAGATCTGAACACACACACAAGACAGACGCAACATCTCAAACATCTGACCAGCATGTACAGCCGGGGAGCCAAAACAATGCATTTCAATGAGATATTATAGAGCTAATCCAGGGGACAACTCACTGAGGCCAGAGCCTTCCCGATCTCATCTCCTGAGCTGCCAGCCGTGGTACCTCGGTTGGCTGTGGAGACAGAAAAAGAAATAATAAACACTATGTCAGATAAAGGTTTGTCTACACTTAAGCTGCATCTACTTTGTTAGCGTTGTTGACAGGACGTCAGAGTGGCTTTGGCTTTTGACACATTTGCCTTCAGTTGTGAAGAACACAAGTGTAACCAAATATACTCTAATAAAGATAAATAACGCATGAAAAGCTGCGCCAGTGGGATGAGAACGGAGCAGTTCCTGTCTCCTAAGCGGGTGGGACTTTTACACAGTTGCCATCGTTAACACTGAGATCGCAGGACAAGTCTCCAAAAAACTTGTTTTGCGCTTGATTTACAGAAAATGTTCAATTTAGTGTCAAGATTTTCAGAACATATTCAACTTGTAAGATATGGTCCAATATTTACCTCGATTTCTATGATAAAGAAAAAAAATAGCCACATTCAGCCAAAACCTCTACATCTCTCATTGGAGTGAATGGAGCCTGTGCTTTGCAACGAGATCTATCACTGTGCTGCATTGCAATGATAACATCAAAGCAACCTCTCCACAACCTCCGAGATTTAGGCTATTTAAGAGGCAGCTTGGTCTGAATATAAGTAATGACCTAATGGGTGACAGGATATAAATTTTAACCCCTTTGCAAAAATGTTTGCTTGGAAGAGTAACAATTTTATCTGGAAAAATACAACAATTATCACGACCATACAAAAAAATTGCAATTGTCCCATATATTCGCGATCATATGAGTATTTGATGTCTACAGCAGCCTTACCCAACAGTTGACCTCCTTTTGATAGACAACGGTTGGCAACCATTGATGTCAACGCGTTGCCTGTGAGACAGGTTGTTGACACTAGTGGTCGACCGATATGGGTTTTTCAATGGCCGATACCGACATTTAGAGAGCAGGGCGGCTGATGGCCAATGTAATGCCGATATAGTCTGCGAAAGATGGTCATGTCGGTGGGCCATTATCGGAAATTCGATATCGGCTGATACTGATATTTTTTAAATGGCCAATATATCAGTCCACCACTACCCTACACAGAGAGCCTCTGCGACTTAGGAATACCCACAATCCCTACTGGAGCATAAAATCAACCCTAAGGCATTAATTTGTTCTTGGATACACAAATCCAAGGGATGACTACCTGCAGAGATTCAGTTTTGGTGTAAAAACAAAAGCCTACCCATGATGCTGTCCCCGTTGATGGAGGGTGTGTGGTTGTAGGTGGTGGGGGCCGGGTGGAAGCCGTTAACCTCACTGCCGTGCAGGGGGTAGTTCTGTGGGGACAGAGGCAGGGGCTGACGCTTCTGGAAAAGAGACACAAGTATCTGGGTTAGAGATGCAACCTTCGTAGAAAATACGGTACAACAAACAGATGGAACTCTAAGCTGCCAGTTAAATTAGTTAATATCAATTACTGATAACTGAATTGTTAACGGAGATACTGTAATTTTACTCAGAGATGTGAAATACTTTATATGATCTCGGTGTTGTTTTTCTTTGTTAACATAAATGTTGACATTGTTACTGATAAGCTAACACAACTTCATGGACTACTTAACACTAAGCCTTGACAGACAAAATCCTAACATTCAAGTTCACAACACAGTTGGATTGCCAACAATGATAGAACGCAAGGGGTGGGTTGTACCCTAAAGGATTAATTTAAACAGAGAGAGAGAGGGAGAGAGAGAGACACCGGTAGAGATAGACAGAAAAAGAGAGGGAGAGAGAACGATCGAGTGAGACTATGTGAGCGAGAGAGAGAGTGAGAGTCTCAGTGAGCAAGCTAGAGATAACGTGAGAGAAAGTAAGAATGAGAGAGGCCCGAGTGAGTGAGAGAAAAAGAGAGAGCAAAAGGGAAAGAGAGAGGGGGGACACAAAGAGAGAAGTCCAGGAACCTACTCACCATCCTGTCTTGTGGGTTGATGGAGGAGAAGGAGGCCGGCTGTCCAATGTGAGGGGAGTTGCCCAACATGGCTGAGTACCCAGAGGAGGACCAGGGGTCTTCTGAAGACGGATACATGGTCATTTACAATTACCATCTCTTTATTTGACAAGTATATTTTGCATATACCAGGAACTTGTCCTCTGCATTTAACTCGCACGGGAACCAACTCCAGTTCTAATGCCAGTGCCTTGGTCAAGGGCAATGGAGTATGCACCTGGCCTGCATGTCTTTTCTAGATATCAATACATGGATATGGATATTGATACATAATCACAAACAAACAGAGGCAGACACAAACATGCAAACACACTAAATTACCTATTGAATGGCATTATGTGTCGGTTTCACAGACATGGATTAAGCATAATTCCAGACTAAGTATTTTGTCCTCAATTGAGATCTCCATGGAAAACATTTTTCTTTAGACTAGGACTAGACTTAATCCATGCCTTAGAAACTGGTCCTGTGTGTAAATGATCACTGTGCTTGGTTACCTTGCACGTAGAAAGAGCCTGGGTAGACGGGTCCAGGCTTAGCACCAGGATATCCTCCATTGTCCCTCGCATAGTCCTCACCAGATGTGGAAGCATACACCTAAACAACACACACACAGAGAGAGTTGGAGAATAATTTGATAATCACAAACCATATAAAATGAAGATATTTAATTCCTCTAAATTAAAATAATGTCTATCCCACCAGTAGGGCTGGGAGTTATACTATATTCTAAGGTACACCGTCATGAAGCCATGCAAAGGTATGTCATTTTACGATACCATCGTCAACTTAGTTAATCAAATACATGTAATAATCACACATTGCTGCAATATTATTAAGAATTGTGATGGAAATTAGATGAGAAAAGACTATTTTGATTTAAGTTGAACCATGACAACTGTATTTCAAGATCAAGACATCAAAATTGTCATCACACTGGAATTTGTACTGGAAAAATAAATATTGTCAAATACCAGTATACCGTCTAAACTAAGAAAGATATTATGATATGATGTTTTGGCAATGTTGTTCAGTCCTAATATATCACCTAAATACCAAAAATGTTTCATGTGTATCAGCAATAAAGAATAATGGTCCACTCTATGCTGTATATGTAATCTAAAGGCATTTAATTCCAGTAGTTTTAAATGGCCACAAGGTGGCAAGAGGGAGTCTGCCAGGCAGGCAGGCAGGCAGGCCGGCCGGCCCCCTTCCTACGGAGGAGAGCACAGCGGCCACGCCATGCTGGGCACAGTGACGGCTCCAATCCCAGTGCACAGTGAGCGCTTCCTCTCGCTCCCAGGAGCCCAGTGACATCGTACTGTCACTGCCTGGCCTGAAGCCCCTCCCCACTCTGTGTCAGCTCACACACATACCACACAGTCAGTGAGCCAATACACACACACACACACACACACACACACACACACACACACACGTGCCAATAACCTCAAACAGAACGATCACATTTAATCTGCTTTCAATGGCATCACGAGAGGGAGTTTGATTCTGGTGTGACAGCTAATAAAGATGCGGGATTCCTGTAATGACATGGGACGGTTTTCATTGGTCCCCCAAGGTGTTCAATAATCCTCTCTAGTCATTCCCAACAACAATGGATGCTGCTGCGTGTGTGAGGTGACATTCCATTCCCATGTGTTCCACAGACACAGAATGAAGACAGACACGAGAAGCCCTCGGCTTCCTGACACCATCAACCATCATTCACTCTTTCACACATCTACTGTATATATATATATATACGGAGAGAGAGAGAGAGAGAGAGCAAAGAGGCTATGCTGCAAAGAATGCTAATCCAGAAAAGGGATTTTTTTTCTGTAATTTGATTTAACAGGGAGAAGTGGAAAGGGAATGGAGAGATGCACTTCTAATTACAGAGCCATCTGCCTGTTCCTGGACCACGTCCAACTCCACAGGCAGCTGGGCTGAGGAAAGGGAGAGAGAGAGAGAGAGAGAGAGAGAGAGAGAGAGAGAG
>OMKL01048279.1:0-14824 GCA_900302295.1 Parasudis fraserbrunneri
CAACAACCCAAGTGAGCTCAACCACTTGCCACTCGCCACTTTCATCACTTCGTAGCCTACAGGAGTTGTTGTGCAATTGAAGTTCCCTTGGGTAGAACTAATATACGCTCTCTTTTGACGGAGAGTGAGTGCCGTCGAAGATAATGTCTAGAGTTCCCCTCTCAGCGCACTAGGTTTTACTGACAGGACTGACTCCGCTGCCTGTCGATTTTCACACATCCAACAGCTCCCTCTATATCCCTATATCCTCCACCTGCAGGCTCGCAAAGGGAAGAGAGAGGCTTGCTCTTGCTCCTAGAAACGGAATAGGAATAGGGGTGTGCAGATCCTAATCCTGCGGCAGCCGTGTCATGCTCCAACGTCTTTTTAATTAGCTCATCAACATAAGCAGTTTTTAAAAGAGTCACAGGGATAGATAATGGCACTCTCTTTGGTATTGGCGTGATACATTTACAACACATTAACACATGATCAGATATAGCTCCGTGGCGTTACTTTAATGGCCACAATGCTGTTGCCTATCAGGGAATCAGATAAATGTCACAGAGAGGACTATATGGCCACAAATGTCACGCACACAGACAACATTATTTTAACGTGTTCCATAAGCTTTTGTCTATTTTACTTGACTGTTTTATTTAATGATAAATTGTAAAACTATAAGCTTATTAAAATGGATTATGTCATGCTTCTACGTAATTAGAGTGAAAAGCACATATAGCATATTAGTTCATGTAATGAAAAATACTGAGCAGCACCACAGGAATCTGAAGTGATTGTGAATGATCAATATCAATACATAAATGTAAGAAATACTTCCTGTTTTGCATTAGTGTATGCTATAGACACACTGATCTTTTTTACAGGAACACCTTATTAATGATAGGAAGTAGGCTGCATCCGTTATTGTCTTTATAGCCTTATTGATAATCTCAAATTCATCACCACCATGGCGAACACGCAAAGCACCCTTTCCACTGTGCAGGAAATGGAAAAGACTCAAAAACGACTTTATCTGCTAATACATTCATCAATCATATGGTGGACGCGGAGAGGCGCCATAGGAGCTATAAATCAAAAAGATAAAATAACTCGTGTTCACCTTTCGGAGGAGGTGAGGTGTCCCGGTGCGTCTGTGAAGTCCACAGGAATGTAGAGCGATGCTGCCGCCTGGCAGGAACGTTGGTCTGTTTCGGTGCAGGTGTTCCGTTTCTCGGGAGCCACAGTCAGCAGGAAGTTGAACCATCGAATGATGCTTAAGAACCTCTGAAAGTGTAGACGAAAACGTACGATTTGTGCTTTTGACAACACCAAAAACACAATATTGTTTGGATGTAGTCTGTCCCTGTCTTGGCCAGTGTCCGCCTCTTCCTGAGACGAAGCAGGCAGCCGAGAAGTGATGAGCGCTCGAATGATGCTCACTTCCACAGCAGCCAAGTGCTACTGAACAAAAGAGCGCAGATGCGCGCCGACCGCTCCGATGCTCGCTATTCAAATCAGATGGGAGAGAGAGAAACGGAGGAGTCGGGCTGTTGGGGGAAGAGAAATGGGGACTGTCGTGGTGGCCCTTTGGGGTTCACTCTGGGGAGGGAGGAGAGAGAGGATCTGGTAGGAAAGACGTGATTTGGCACATCTGCCATGTTACTGTATAATTCCGTTTGGCTTTTCTCTGAGCGATGAAATTAATAGGCTGAAGGATAGTGTTACCTTGTTTTGCAAATTAGCTTTGACCTCGACCTAAGATTTAGTTGCGGCGGGCTAGCTCATCAAATTAGATTAATGCGCAAATTCTTTGGGTTTTGAATGAAGGCTTCCAACAGCCAAGGACAAATAAACAAAGTTGCTAATTTGATAGGCCTTACATTTGACCTGAATGAGGCTATAGCCTAAAAACATATAGCATATTTACAAAGGACTTAGCCTTCTATTGTGTTATACACATGAACGTTTCCTATGCTAATTAGTCAGATGATAGAAAGCAATTAATTGTTATAGTGTTAAAAAGCAGAATGCTTGGCAGAACGAAGGCGGCCACCAGACCAACTGCTTTGCTGCTCCCAGAATAATGATGTCTCAGGAGACGTCATGCTACCTTGCGTGATGATTAATGTCACAATATGTAGCAGAGTAGTAGGTTTGCTTTACTTGCATTATTTTCTAGTGGAAACGCAATTTTCCACAGGCGTGGTACATTTTGATTGTATGTCTGCCTTATTCATTTGGAATAGTTACACTAATTGTAATGATAGTCATGATAAAATGATTTTTACTTGAGAAATAAATAGGCTTCCAGAAAAGCTGCTGCAATGTGTCGCTTTGCATGACTTGGCGCTGTCCATGGTGCTGAAACGGGTTGGCAGTCAAAGTACTAAAAGAAGAGCGTTTATGCAAACTTTATAGTTAATACAGTGCCCTCGCCAAATTAACTCCAACGCTGTAAGCCAGTGGTCTCCAACCAGTAGCTCGTGAGCTACCAGTAGCTCTTAGCCTGCGTTTGAGTCGCTCTCCAGTCATTGTCTGAATATTTTCCATCACAAGTCACGCAGTAGAAATCAGTCAGTGTTACAGGCTGTAATGTGTTTATTTTGCACATTATACACATATTGTTATGCCTGTTTGGCTCTGATTGGTAATATTGTTGTTTAGACCACTTACACCCATAAACAAAAAACGGGAAGAAAAAAAACGAGTAGCTCTCATGAACCTTTCTTTTTCAAAGGTAGCTCTAGTAAACAAACAGGTTGGAGACCCCTGCTGTAACCCCTAACCCTGTAACCCCTTACCCTGTAACCCCTAACCCTGTAACCCCTAACCCTGTAACCCCTTACCCTGTAACCCCTTACCCTGTAACCCCTAACCCTGTAACCCCTAACCCTGTAACCCCTAACCCTGTAACCCCTTACCCTTTAACCCCTTACCCTGTAACCCCTAACCCTGTAACCTCTGACCCACCTACTGTGGTTTCCTCACTTAGTCCCACCGCTTCACATGCATCAATGGGAGACTTACAAGAAGATGGAAGAAATCCACCTCCAGGATAGAAGGGGTGCTCTCTTTGCTCATGGCCACTATCAAGACTAGGGAGAGAGATTAAAGTTATAAGAACACAAACAACTACACACTCAAAGTCAATATGGTGGATGAAGAGAATGTTGGTCATGGCTAAAAAGCATCTGCATTTCGTTGAACTGTAACGTTATCTTTGAAAATCGGTTAGCACAAAACAATTATTATAATTCTTTTTTTACATCTCTAATTAGATTAGGGTGGGGTGTGATGTCTCCAGTGAGGTTAGGGTAAGGGTTATGTTTATAAACAGGGAGGTTAAGGTTAGGGTTAAGGTAAGGGTTTAGATTTATAAACAACTTTTCAGGTTAAAATTATGACGAGTTAAAACGAAACGCGCATACCTTCGAGCCATGATCGAGAATGTTTTGTGTGTGTTTGGATGAAGAATTTACCTCCCAACATGTCTGCAAAGTGCCTCTGGATGACAGCCTGGGAGCTTTTGAGTCTCTGGGCTGCTGAAAACTGAACCACTGCCTTCAGACCAGCCAGCTGAGAAAGAGGGAGAGGATAGTCCAATCAGCAAAACCGAAACATAAAAACACAATAAAACCTTAAGTATAAAAGAGACAGGTAGTTGATTTAGTGACATGGTTTCTCACCTGTCTGTTTTGTAATGACCCAAAGAGTGGCTTGTCCTCCTCTTGCAACATGTTTTCTGTGATGACATAGAAACACATTTTTACGAGAAACAGCATGAAAACGGATAAATGCAAGTGACCGAGGGAAAATGACATGGGAGGAGGGAAGGGGGGTGGGGGTGCAAATTGTGTGAATTTGATGATTTTGATTCTTGATTGCTTTTATTTAAGTGCCATGCACCTTTTTTGTGCCCAGCCGATATGGACTTACAAGACACTATACACAATGATCTAACATAAATCAAATACATATGCATCATAAACCTGTACACATACACACAGTATATACACACATTACACCCCTTACTGACTGTGTACAAAACATTAAAATCATAAATATGAATTTAAGAGACAATCCAACCAAAAAGACAATGTAGAAATAGAAAGACAAAGACAAGAAGAGCCCGGGTCTTACCAATGGCCTGGATGGTAAAGGCACAGGTATTCCAGGCCATGATGGGAACACATGGACAGAGTTCGTTGGGTGCAGTCTGCAGTCCCACTCTATGAACTGTGGTGGCACACACCACCAGCATCTCTGCTATGCTGTCTGAGTACTTCCTCCTGGAATTAATCATACAGCAGATAAGTCACACCCACACGGCAGGAAAACGGGATAGTAGTAAACCATTGCAAACCACTGCAAACCATTTAAGGGGAACTTCGCCCATTTTCAGAATTCAAACATGTTATTCCTATGGTCTAAGCCAGTCCAAAAATGTTAGTGAACATGAACAACTCTCTTCCAAATCCAAAAATTAGCGTGCTGAAACTCAAATTTGTGGAGCTGCTCCATAGACAATGAATTAGGAGAATGTTCTGAGCATCCGGGTAAATGCTCTGTTTCAGGACTAAGAACACTACTAAAGAATAAAGCTCATTTGGGTGTTAAAAAGAAAACAAACATTCTCTGGGTCCACAAAATCAGTCTCCCATTCATTGTCAATGGAGCACCTCTAGACTTTATACCTGATGACATCACAAGTTTGAGTATTACGTCTCTGGTTTCTGGCTATTGGAGAAATCTGGCTCATGTTCAGAAATATTGACTGAACTTTCCATGGCCATGGAAATAACACATTGGAATTATTGATTTGGGTGACATTTCCCTGTAATAATGTCACTCACGGCTCTTGTACTCCAAAGCTGAGGATGGATCTGAAGTCTGGCTGACCCTCTGCAAGGAGACCAGTGTCCATGTCTTCACTGCTGCTCTCTGTGTCACAGTCGGCAAAGGAGAAACATACAGTAGATCTCACACACTGAGACATGAGGTCTAACAAATCAGCCATTACCAAAGACAAATATCTGGTACTGACAACGGTCTTGTCAGATTAATCTGTAATTAACAATATGTATTGAACAACCTAGTTCAGATAAGGCCATGACAGGGTACATAGTATTCACCTTATAAGCCCCACCCACTCCTGCCATTGTTTCTTTATTTCCTGTAGCTGAACTTCTTGATAAAGATGCTAACTAGTGTGGATATTCCCAAACCAAATAAATAACGCATCTATAAAACACAAAACTTTTTAGCTAGCTTATTATCCTTATAACAAAGACATCTGTAACGAAACAAGTGGCTTGGTGTTTTTCATTCAAAATTGACAGACTTTGAAGGCTAATATATCCCTTTCTAGAAACAGTGTCACAAGCTCACAGGAAGTTGAAAGACAAAATCGACAAACTGGCAGCATCCATGTTGCCTAGAAACATAAGGTGAATACAGTTACAGAGGTTCAGTGTTTGTTCTTACCAGTGCCCTGAGTGACAGACTTGAGCCCTTTGATTCGGGCAGAGATGATCTGGATCCAGCGAGACAGGGTGAGGAGCTGTCCCACCAGCTCTGCATTCTCACTGCACACAGGACACAAGACATTGATGAGGGACATCATTTTTTATTTTCATAATTTCACTGAGCTGCATTTAATAGACTGCAGAAGTGATATTCCACTAGTCCTGCCCCCTGGTTCAAAATACCTTCAATTTAACAGCAAATGTGTAATGTGAAATGTGAAATACTGTTCTTCCCACAGTGACTATTTTTTATATGTTGTAAACAAATACAACTGCTGCCAATAATGATAATCATGTATTAATTTAAGGCTGAAATGAGGAAGTTCTACCATTTTTTTGTTTTGTTTTTTTACAAATGGACTATATTTCCCAAGAAGGAGACACCAGTCACCTTCAAGTATCAACAACTAACCATCAGCTAGGTTATCTTATTTTCAGTTGGAGATATTTTTAGTTAACTCTATCCTAGGCTCCAGCAGACGGTTAGCATGACAGTTGGCTAGCTACCTTGATGTGACATACATGAAACTGTGACATGGCTGCAGGTTGTGGTTTGTAGATCAATGAACCTACACTTGTGTGTTTCTTGGAAATACTAAAAACTGTGTTTTTTGGTCTTACAAGATAGTTATAAGTACACTCATTAATGCTAAGCCTTTTTCGAGAAGATCGCTGTTTATTGCAAAATATCATCCAGTCTCCATTGTGAAGTATAGGTGCTTTTGAACCAGGGGGCAGGGCCAAATGGAATGTCACTTCCGCAGTCTATACTCCCTGGAATATGTAGCATCACAATGACATCACACATTCCAACTCGTTAACCTTCATACATCTGAACATACAATAGTCCCGTGTCCAGGCAGACTGGGCTCAAGAAGATGGGAGTGACTTACTAGTTTAGCGTGAGTGGTTCCAGTGGGATGATGGGGACCACAGTATTGCACAGAGACTTGCAGAGAGGACAGAGGTACTCTCCATTCTCCAGGTCAATGATAAGCTCGGCATGGAGCCGGTTCCGGGTAGTGTTCTGAACCGCCTCAAAATACCTGTGACACGGGAAGATGGGGACTGAGTAGGGCTGGGTATCGAAATTTGATACTTTTATGGTATGGATCGCATTGCCTCAATACTATCAGGTACTGAAAAATGCTGTGCCATTCAAAACCAAATTTCGATACCTAAGTAGATAATCTCATCAGTGTCAGAGAGCCAATAAACATGTTGGTTCCAAGGTATAAGACTGGTGATTGGCCGTTTCTTCTATTCAACCAATCCAACATGTAACAAAGCTTCATACAGCACACGCGACACACATAACTCAGCAAAGCAAGGTATCGAAAAAAGTATCGTTTTAGTATGAGTATTGAATCCCAGGTATCATATCGGCAACAGTATCGAAACATTTCCAACAATACCCAACCCAAGTGACATGCAACTCCACACCAAAGACTACCACATACTATTCTTTATGTATATCAAGAATTACAAAATAAAAGCTGACAAGCTTATTGCATTTCCACTTCCAGTGAAAAACCTAACACGACATGCGAGGCTTCGCATGAACTATATATAGCCAACTGGACATGAGAAGCACTAAGATAATGAATATTTGAACATCATAAACAGGCAAAACTGCTTCTGCAGTGACTCACTTCTGCCAGCAGGTGGCATGCATGACATGGCCACAGCTGCCAGTGTGGGTCCCCACTGCCAGGTCAGGAGGCATGAAGAGGGGATACGACGTCTCTGTCACATCAGGAGAGAAACACTGTTAATATCTGATATATGGTGGGATTGTGTGAAATAAAGAAAGAAAGAAAGAAAGAAATAAATAAAACAAACCATTGGCTTGTTTCAGTTGCTAGTAATGTAAATGAAAAGCCCTATGAATGGAGACTGACCCTCTGCTTTGTTGGCCAGCGTCTTTCCCCTACATTGCGTCAGTACTGTCGACCTTTGGACACAGGCGGTCAGGACCATGGCCTGTGAGCGAGCTGCCACCTCCTGCTCTTCCTGGCACAGGATACAGGTCAGCACCTCCCTGTCGACCGGGGTGAACCCCCGATGAGGCCCCACTGCCACACACAGCTCCTGCATGGCACAGCTAAATAACAAAAGGTCAACATTATTCACATGAATGTTAACCTAACAAGCCACCTTTGTTATAGTAGCCGTTACAGTTAAAAGACTAATACAGGCATTTCTTTAGTCAATTCAAATAAATCATCCTAAAGGACATTTTGCTAATTTGGAGCGCAGAAAGCACCCGCACAGTGTTTGATTAATACGAGTGTTCCAAGTAGCAGTCACACTAACTAGTGAGCATTACTGAAAGATATGCACAAGATCGCCCTCATTTGGCAGTGTCAAGTTAAATGATGATTCTACGGTCAAGTGACAGCACTTGTTTTAGCTGGAAAAGGTTAGTCTAGTCTCAACTTAAATTACAATAAGACTTCTCTTTCCCTTAACGTTTCGACGGTGAACTCTAACGTCTCCATCAGAAGCATCACTGGTGGAACATTACACAACACCAGCGGTGCTTCTGGTGAAGATGGTAAATTTCACCATTGAAACATTGAATTACAGAAAAGTCTTATGTCTACACATAACTTATAGCGGCATAAGACCAAATATAGAGGTAGCATATGATGTCACAAATATTGAAAGCTTCGGCCGATGACCTCATTTGAAGCTTCAAACACCAAAAAAAGAAAAAAGAAAAGACAGCCCTAAAGTCATTTGCTTTTAATCAATGAATAAAATGAGCTGGAGTGGACTTCTATGAAACAGACCCGTCCATCTTCCTGCTCTCCCTCTCACCTCTCAGTATATGCAATGGGCTCCCCCTGGGTCCCACTCTCTGGCATGTTGTCATAGAGCATCTTGTTGGACTCAATGAAGTTCTTCTGCATGGCCGACATCTGGGCCATGATCTTCTGACGGTGAAGTTTGGCTGCCTCCGCCTTCCTCTTCCGCTCTGCTTTCTCCTTGTCTTGGGCGTTCTGGATCAACCAGTAACAGGTGAGAGGGTGAGATTACCGAATGCAGACGGGAAACATAATATTAATTGTTTCTGCTCATCATTCCCACTCGTTCATTTTACCTCCTCTGGCTTGCTCGTCTCCATGCTCATGGAGGCTGTCGGACTGGACTTCTCTCTAAGACACTTCACCATCTCAAACATCTGGCAGAGAGAAATAATCAATGTAAAAAAGGTGACGCACTGACTGATCAAGTATCTATGATGGAAATGGATGATGAGAATCAGCTGAAGTCGAAATAACTCCACCTGCAGAGTCCAGTTGATCATATCTTTCTGGGCTTCAAGGGAAGGAAGTGCCTTGACCTTGGACAACAGGTGGAACACAGATCTTCCATGCTCTGCACCGATTCCTAAAAAAAAAAAGAAAAAGAAGAGTGGTCCTGTAGCTCCATGGATAGAGCATGACACTATCACTGCTAGGGTTGGTAGTTCTATTCCCACTGGGGCCATCCAATGCAGGCACTCATGGTACTATAAGGTGCTTTGGATAAAAGCGTCTACCAAATGGCATATGCTATGTTCGTTTTGTTGCTGATAATGATAAAATTGAACCCTATTCAAATGATCAACAGACTATGAGACCCAGAGGAAAATAAGAAACATGGCAAAGTGTCTGCTACTCACTGCGAGCCTTGAGGCTGAAGTCAAAGGTCACCTCCTCCACAGTGCTGGCTTCAAGCTGGGTCTTCTCCTCCAGCAGTCCCTGGCCTATCAAGTGCAGGGCCTGGGGGAGGACCATATATTTAGTTACCATAAGTGCTGAGAGTAAGGGAAGGCAAGGACAAGCTATTGACAGAGTATAATAACCTAGCGGTGTGACGATTCAATCCAACAATGATTCCATTCTGAGTATTTAGGCAAAGACCCAATGCATCATAAAATCACATCGATCCGGTTCAATTAATCTTGATGCTTTGTAAAAAAGGAATAGGTATATAAATGACTGAATATATGCAATTAAAATGTTACACTAATCTATTAGTTCATATAGCATTACGTATAAAAATCAAACAGATAAACACATACATGGATACCAATCATTTTTTCATTGACGTCATTGGATTTTCACTTCACACAAGTACACTCCTAGTTCAAAGTAGGTAAAGAGAAAGTCATGGAAGAAGTAGCTACCCTTTGGATCATAGCTTCTGTCCAGTGAGTGGCCCGATCTGATACAGCTGTCTGCAGGACCCGCGTCAGGATGTGGATGAATACGTCACAGCAGAGCAGGCGCACAATGCTGGAGAAGGCCGGGCAGAAGGTTGGGGGCACAGGGGGCCGCAGGGCTGGGCGGGGAGAGATACAGAGAGAGACATGCAGTAATATATCCACATGATATGAAATCCTCATCATTTTGGATGACAGGAACTCCCTAACCTGGCCAGCCAGATGGTCTGTTGCACAGAACCATCTGGGAAGTTGTCCTTTGAAACTGTTTGCAACTTTCCATAGCTGCCAGTCATTCCTCTAAGGACGCTGAGGTTATTATGCTTAACTAAAACTAAAAACTAAAACTAGGTGTGAAAAAACATTTTGTTAACTGAAATAAAAAGAAAAACTAACTGAAACTATATTGTGCACTTACAAAACTAACTAAAATAAAATAGAAATATACAGAAAATGTCTTTAGTTTTAGTTTTAGTCAATTTGGTCAAAATTGTCCACACAGCAAGCATGAGGAGGCATTGGTGCATATGTTCATTGAGACTGGGATGTCTACATGACTGTGAGTCAATTGGCCTCACAAAGTGATGTTTTTGCATTACACAATACCTACTCTGAACTTCTCAAATCTTGCCCATGACAAATACCCCCCATATTACCGGTATAATAAACAAAACTAAACTAACACTAACACAGAAACTAATAAAAATGAAACTAAAACTAAACAATTTTAAACAATAAAAACTTAACTGAAACTAGCACACCCACTCTGAAAACGAACTGAATTGAAAACAAAAATTAAAAACGAAATAAAAATAAAAACGAATGAAAAATACAAAACTATAATAACCCTGGCTCGAGCACAAGCGCATAACTTGAAGCCTGACAAGATGGATTCTCGCGTGATCTCACGCAGCCAGCTGCTGTGCAAGGTTAGGAACTCCCATAAAAAGGCCGCAAGCAACACGGTCCAATTTCATCTTATTAGTGGAAATAAAGAATTATATGTATTAGGGCTGAGCACTCTTGGAATTTTTTAATATAACAAGGATTGGGATTTTGTTTCATGTGGATGTTTACTGTTTTGGACAAGCACAGCTGTCCAATTAAAGCATCTCTGAAGTGCCAGCATACCACTGTGTTACATGGACCGACCAGCGGTGTGTTGAGTCAAAAGAAGAGGATCACGTTCTAGAACAGGGCAGATCACTGTGTATACAGAAGAGCTGACTACTCACCTTTATCACTGCCTTCCTGTGCTCTCCTTTTCTTCTGGGAATCTTCTGCCTGGAACAAGCAAAGCAAAGCTATGAACTAAGACGGCGCCTACTAACCTTTCAGTGCAATGGGTAGTAACTGTACAATACTAGTAACTAGTAACCATACAATACTCATTGACTGCATGATAAACCCATATTTCCTTATACAAACTGGAGATGGGGGCAGAGGAAACATTTCACTGCCATTATACTTGTGTGATGCATGACAAATAAAGACTCTGACTTGACTTTGGTGTGTAGCCAGGTGTGGAAAATTAACAGCAGCCATTAGCCAAATGCTGGTACATTTTATCTGTGGCTGATAAGTTTGTCTGCTCTACCAGAGCCTTTGGCAGCTAAATGACAAAACTCTTTTCTATTCTAAAATTCTATTTGACAGGCAGAATAATTTAAATAATAACTTAAATCATTCATGAATCCACCAGCCATTGTGGCTAGTGAATAGAAAAGTTAGTTTCCTGCCCCGTGTTTAGCCATTGTCTTACCTTGCTATGCTGAGGTTTAGTATAGTGGTAGAAGAAAGGGTTGAATTCTGCCAGACATTCCTTTTTCACTTCATACAAGCCGTGCCCTGAAACCCCCGGTTTCCTACAAAGGGAAGCAGAAGGGTCAGAGTTCACCTCTTCAGATAAAATACTATAATACTATACTATAATACTCAAGATAAACCTCATGAGTGACTTTGTCTTTCATTACTTACTTGAAGGTGGAAACGTTGGAGATAACCGTCTCCAGGCCCGTTTCATGGCTCTCCTATAAACAAAAGCACATGTTTTACATTGTGGTTTCACATGTCACACCAGTGCAAGTATAACGGTGTATAACTATTGTGGTGTATCTCACATTTTCTGGCAGGCCCTTGATGAGGCTGCTGTGAGCCATGGGTTCGATGCATAGCAGGTGGATCACCTCCCTCATCGTCACGTCATCTTTGGTCACATGACTGATCCCTGGGACGTAGCGCTCACCTGGACACACCGCAGACACCAGTCAGGTACCACTGTCCATATCTGACTGGCTAAATATGCAAGTCAGTAACCAAGTATATTTCTTATACAGAAAATAGTTATTGGATCTACCAACGATGACGATTAGAAGGTAGAGCATCTCTTCTGTCAGTCGATTGGTCTGTCTCAAGACTTCCTGCAGAAAAGGTTTTATGGATAATTAGTAATAACTAAATACTGTATATTACAAGCTAACGTATCTTTTTTGTCTGAATGAGTATTGTGGTATTCCTTACTTGGTCTCTCCTTGACGAACTTCCATTGAAAATATCAAAGAGCTCAAATCTCAGCAAGATCAGCATGAGAAAGTGGTTGGGGTCCATTTTGGAAGCAGCTATCTGTGAACAAGTTAAAAAATTAAAAATAAACTACATTTAAAATCAATTTGTTGTCAACAAGCTCTTAATAAGACAATAAGAGAATATGATGAGGGCAAGAAAAGTGACTGATGGGACACCAACCTGGAGCATAAGAATGTCCTTATCATACATCTCATCCCTGCATTTCACATCCTGATAGTAATACACCTGATCGTGAGAGAAAACAAACAAACAATTGAACTCAGTGACATGTGACCATAGAAATCACTAAAGGGTGTTGAGGGCAAATCACGCCTTAATGGCCTCTAGAAAATTGTTTATGAGGACTAATGGCTGGGTCACACCAACACTTGACTACGCCAAGGTTCCCCGCATGCTGGACAAAAAAATGGGCTGTCTAGGATATGATGCTGCTTGGAGTTCAGCCAATAACATGCACGGCTCAACAGCTGAAATCCTCCTTGCTGCTTCCACACTGGTTGAGCATCAGTGAGTCACGTGAATTCGCAAACTAAGCGAAATACATTCTGTAACTGGAAGCAAATTCGGTTGGCATCCTCCTCCATTGACATAAACGGAAGAAGAAAATTTCACGTTGGTGTGACCGGAATATAACTACAGTCACTTGCCTGGCTGACCAATGACAGGCCGTTCCTGCGCCACATCTCAGCAGAGACCTGAGCAGCCAGTACAACACAGCGCAGAGGATGCTCCACAAACTGGGTGTAGTCACAGCTCACCTGGAACACACACAAAACCCTTTTCTTTATCCCCAGCAGTGGCAAAAAGATTATATAGAGAACAAGCACAACAAGGCACAAACTGAATTTTTGCTGTCTGAGAATACACGCTTACTCAAACTGACTTGCACTTTCTTAATGAAGATTAACATGAATGATGGTGAATGACTGAAGATTAACATGAAAAATGGTGAATGAAAAAAAGCAACAAGATTTCCGACGTTACTTACGGGATCAACATATTCATGGAGATGTTCAATTGCTCCTGTCCTACACAGGTGTACATACAAGCCTATGGATCATAAAGAATAGGGGTTAGAAGTACTCAGTAGGCAGACAGAATATTGGAGATTCACCAACTCCCACAGCCTAATACAGCATAATACTGAGCTTATATTAAGAGTTCTCTTACCAGCAAGCAGCCTGGAGATGGGTAGATGTATGCTAACCGGCTCCTGAGATACTTTGTAAGGGCGGACATGAAGGATGTGCTTGCACATGTAGTAGTCAGTGGGCTCGCTGTGAAAGGGCTGGTTACTGCAACGCATCAAGGCTTTGTGGCACTCCTTGAACGCCAGCAGCAAGACCTTGTCCTGAAGGGGGCAGGCATGAGCAAAGATGAGCCAGGAACAACCAAATAGAGCCCTGCCCCCCTTTGGTTCCGTAAGTGTTTCTCTATGATCGTAGCCTTAGTAGTAGGATTAACCCCAATAATGTTTCCAGGCAACATAGTAACCCATGGGTAAAACAATTCATTTCAAATGAGCATAGTGACCATTTGTTGTTAGGCTGTCAGCCTTGTCTACTATTGCCATTTTTAATCACCATTTCCTGATTTCAGTAAGCACAAAAGAGATCTATGCTGTCTATTAAGTTTATAATGTTCTATAATCTCTGAGGACCATGGGTTACTATGTTGCACTGTCGCCAGAAAGGAAATCATTCTGAAACCAGAGAGGGGGCGGGCAGTGGGCAGCTCTATACTCTTCTCTTTATTCAACCAATAGTTGGTTTGGTGACAAACCCATTGCATAAGGACTCACGTCAGACGAGCACCAGTCCTGAAGCATGGCAAGAATATGCCGGAGTTGGATCTGGATAGAAAAACCAGCCTCCCATTCTGGTTCTACTTCAATGTGCTGACCAAACTGGCGCTTCACTTCCTCCATGCCCTGGTAAAGGAAAATATGTCAGGATGTTACAAATATGTGGTGACATGGCACCTCCCCTTTGTGATAGCAGCAGTGGGTGGGGGGAGGGATTGAGGTGTATGTAATATGTATGTATGCAAGTACGTATGTATCCGTTTTTGTTTTTGGATCAAATAACTAAATAAAAAAGATGTTACAAAGAGGAGATGGTGTATGTGGTTAACATGAAGGGAACACTACCTGCATGCAGTTGAGGAGTGCCAGAAAGACTTTGAGTCCTTCTAGGAACTGGACCCTCAGCTCTTCAGCCCACACTGAGGGCTTACTGATCAGAATGTACCTGGGAAAGACAAACGTTACCTCACGATTAGTACCAATCTATATCTAGAGCAGGAAACCTACTGGTGAAGACTACTCTGATATCTAGAGCAGGAAACCTACTGGTGGAGACTACTCTGATATCTAGAGCAGGAAACCTACTGGTGGAGACTACTCTGATATCTAGAGCAGGAAACCTTCTAGTGGAGACTACTCTGATATCTAGAGCCTGTCCCAACTCACCTGAGGTCGTGGAAGATGACCTGGATGCGGAAGAATTTGTCAGAGTTG
>OMKL01048280.1:9271-20224 GCA_900302295.1 Parasudis fraserbrunneri
AAAAAACCCCCCCCCCCCCAAGCCCTACTCCTGACACCATTCAGACCCACGCACGCACTCACACATACATACACACGTGCGCACACACGCACGCACACACACACACACACACACACAAACACGCACACATACACACTCACACTTATCAACACGCATCACATTTCAAAGTAAAGGCCAAGGTGAGGATGACAAATAAGCCAAACTGCACAAGGACGGAAAGCACTTTTATCACATTACTGTACTTAGATGACAGTAACTTCCCCGATAGGTTTGAATAAATTTTGGGTGCTGTGCTTTAATAAAATGTAATTCTGCCCTCATAACTGTCACAATCCATCTATATAAATAAACTACCAGCATCTATTCCAAACTGGCACCACTTTATTTCAAAGGGCCAGGTCAGTCTTTTTGTATTTTTAATTCTTTTAAGAAATGTTTTATTATTTATTGTTGTTGTTAGTATTATTTTTTTATTATTTGATTATTTTTTACCATATACAGTATGAGTTCTAGATGTAAAATGTGTTTAATAAAGTTATATGAAAAGTGTGTTCAGTTGTAACTTTCCTGAGAAACCATCAACACTAATATATTTCACATAGTCACATATTTATTAAGACATAACCAATGTGAACAAATCTTTCCTCAGCTTGAAATGAAAGCTTGCGCACAGCGGTCGCTCATACTGACAATCGGGTTCATGACAAAGGTAATGTGTTTGGGGCGTCAGCATCTCAGGGCTATACTTTATTGTTTGCATTTGGATTGTGGATCGGGCCTTTAAAATACCTTCTGAATCCTTCCACGTAGAGAGAGCTGCTGCTTATCAGTGGGTGACATCATTGCAACGGGATAGCCCCTGAGAAACCTGGGAACCTGAGAAAGATATGTCAAGGTCTAAGCCACCACTCTGCCTGGGAGGAAGGGGCACCAGGGACGGCCCAAAATGAAATGAAATGAATCCTTCAGATGAAGAGCCATGCGTAGGTCGGTTTTGATTTAAATCTGTATAGTTGTGACGTCAGTACAAATCACTTTGAGTATGACTGTGATACACCACAAAACCCGAAAATACATTACATGACATGCAGACTTGCCATCTATAGACTTATGTGGTTCATCATCTGCAGTATTCAGTTTAGCCAGGGAGATGGATGGGGTGGTGTTGCTTTTAGCCTGTCACAGCTTACCTTTAGCTCGATCTTACAATCAAATTCTCAGGAATTACATATTTCAGTCAGCGGAGAACATTTGTTTCTATTTGAGCTGTTGAGGTTTTATTATTACCTTTTTTTCCCCGATTATTTCAACTACAAGGCATTTTGGGTTGTTTGAACCATGAGAAATGAACCGCTAACGTGGTGATGAGGGTTTGAAAGAGAATCCAAATTCTCAAGAAAATACATCATTGCTATTTCACCACAAAATGGCAAACAAATTAGGAACGTTTATTATTGCAAAGTTGATCCTCTAACGGAGGTCAATTCGACAATCATACAATTGTTTCCCTCACTTTGTCAATGTCTGTTTCTGGCCATGCAATGATGCAGCATGCGAGCCTTTGATTCTCATTGTTGCATTTGAGCCTGTAAACACATACTACACTAGAAGGAGAGTGGCATTGTTGAACAGATATCATAGGGAAGGGCGGGTTGGACTGCCACTAATGCCGTTAGCGAAGCTATCAGCTGAGTCATATGGCTAATTGCTAACATCGGAAACTGTTTATTCCATTTGCATCCTGTATACTCCAGAGCCCCATGTAGCAAAAGAAAATCTCTCATCCTTTTTCCTCGACAATTAGGGCCTCGTCTTGTGCCAGCATCAGCGAATAAAATGGTCTGCATCAGCAAGTAAAGGGGTTCATGGTGCTTTACAATTCTTGTTATTCACAAGCACATTTTGGTGGCAATAATGAGATTTAGTTTTTTCAGAAATATATTCTTCTCTCTGATATTCTAAGGGAAGGGAATAATGCTAAACTGGTTAGGTTCAGCGATGAATAATTGGATTGTTTAGCCAGGCCCAGTGTTTAAGTAAGTAATGATGATCTCCTAAGGGTCAGGGCTAACTTCAGACAAGAACAAATGTGAAAATATAAACATTCTCCCTATAGTGCTTTCACAGATATTTTTACTTCAGGAGGGTTCTGCAGACTTGTCCCTTACAAAACAGAGTACTGAATAGGACACTGTTAACTGAGTAGACTACAAGCTTTAGATATTGGTTAAAAGCTATAGTAGCTAAGTTCTTGTAGACATTGTATTTCTTCAATTTTTGTCTTCATCCAATCGGAGAAGAGGGGGGTGGCATGTCAAACTTCCCTGATTCTGATAAGGCACAAGGGTCTCTATTCACTGTCCTGATGAGGTCATCTTCTGGTAGTGAGTTGACTTTATCTGCCGTTGGGGGAGAGGACCGTTTTGGTATGGCATGCGCTGTTACAGAATCTACCCCCATACAGAGTGTCTATATGTATCCCACACAGTCCAAGGATCAACAATCAATCAACAAACAATCATTTTATTTTAGAGTAAAAAGTGTAATAATTTGTTGTTTTTGGTGACCTTTATTCTTCCTTTTTTTCCCCTCCCAAAGCAGCTATCATCAAAACAAAAAGAGTACAGGATAGAAAATATGTACATACATACATATGTAAATGCTATGTACAGTATGTACACTTAACAACAGTAAGTATGCAGTACATACAAATACATGAATATATCTTATAGATAAATAGATTCTGAAGTTTGTCACCAGTGACCATAAACCAAACTTGAAGAGCATTCATATGTGATTTTCACAAAATTATTGTATGATATGGTACTTGATGTGCTGCACCACTGAAGTAATTAGGGAGGATTGAATAACAGGACCTGTGGTCATTTTGGCCAGAATTTGCCAAGTACACTTTGGGAATTATCTTTGGAGCATTTGTGACTCAGCAACACACAATCCTGTGTGTATGTTTTTACATGAAGCATTTCAACAAAACCCTACACATGTTTTAGTTAACTACAAGTCTGCACCGTCATCAAATGTCTTCCTGATATGTCTGTCTTCATGATATTTCCATCATTTATTTGGTCACTACAAGAGTCAAGTCATAGTCCAGATGTACCATACACGGACCGGACTCCACTGGGGTTCACGTGGACTGAAATGACACATTAGCGAACCTCAGCATACGTCCGCAAAGACACCTCCTGCACGCTGATCAAAGGGGATTGGCGGATCAAAGGGCTGGTGCGCCTGGACTATGAAAGGCAAAGCACTGCGGACAGTGTATGCGGTCATATACTACTTTCTATTTAACCTGTCTCTTCAATTTACCCTAAATTGATTTAGCCCCTGTGTAGCTTCGGAGATAGAGTTTTGAAATTGGGACGGGCACAATTCCAAAGCTACTGTTAATCATTTGGTTCACCTGTGCAGCTCCCTCGGGGGTCGTTCGGTGCGGCATCCGTTGGGGTTTTGGCGGTTTCAGTTTCATGATTAATGGTCTAGTTTTTCCACAATATGAACTTTTGTGGCATAATTCTAGGCAGAGAGTTTTGTCAGAAGACACAAAATGTCAAAGTAAAAGCTCGGTGGGTTATCTACCGAGTGTGATACACGGCACTCTCGCTCTTTCTCTTTTACTTTGAAACGTCCTGACCTCCCCACGTGCCACTGCGTAGAAAACGTACATCACCTGGAAATGAGGCTCAGCCATTATCAGTGAAGAGTTGTGCCATAGAAGTTAATATTGTGGAAAAACTAGCCCATTAATCACGGAATTGAAACCGCCACAACACTACACAGATAGAAGTAATTTCACAGCAAGGTAATCGACCACGGAGCAACTCCTATGGATGCCGCACCAAACGACCCCCGGGGGAGCTGCACGGGTGAGCCAAATAATTAACAGTAGATTTGGAATAGTGTCAGTCGCAAATGCAATCTCCAAAGCTACGCAGGGGCTGAATTTGATTCCTAAATATTTTGCGGCCGTTGCGCAATATGTTTAGGAGTAGCTCGCATAAGCCAGAGAATAACCATGCTGCCATTTTGACATGTCATCACAGGGTAAACACAGGTTTAACTAATAATAACATTAATTAGGGTTCCATTACATTTTGGTGTGCCAGAGCCAGCATGCACAATACCAGGGCACTGGAACACGTGAATAGAAAGGTACCCTAATTAATGTTATTAGTTTTTGTACCTCCCCTAGGGAGGTTATGTTTTCATTTCCGTTTGTCTGTCTGGCTTTCTGTCAGTCTGTCTGTCTGACTGACTATGAACAAGATTTCTTGAAAAGTAATGGCCGGGTTGCAACACATTTTTCTGTGAACATTCATGACCCCTAACAGAAGACACCTATTGATTTTAGTAATCACAGGACCTTTTTCCAAATGCCACCATCAGGCCAAACTCCAATATGATGGCCGGATTGCCACACAATTTGTTGTGAACATTCATGACCCCTAGAGGAAGAAACCTATTGATTTTGGTGATTTCATGACCTTTCCTCTTGTGCCATCATCAGGCCAAGCTTTCAATATTTAAGTGAGTGTATCTGATAATGATACCCACAGATGTGTCTCCTTGTGGAAAACACATGTGCCATAATGACACATGAAGTCCAACATATTTTGTGCCATTTTTAAAATCCATTTTCTCCCCTAATCCTCCTCAGTTGTTCACCTGATTCTCATGAAACTTGCTGTGTGGCAACCATCATCTTTAAATGTATTATATATATATAATTGATAGGCCAAACTGGCTGACCACCAGATCCAATTGAGATTCAGATAAACACATAGAAAACAGGAAGTGATGTGTTTCTTGTGAATGTGTTATCTGATTTGCACCAAACATGACAAATATGTTTGTCCTACAATAGCAAGGAGCCCTGTGAAGTTTTGAGTCGTTTGGCCTCATGGTGTCGCTATTCTCACAAAACTAAAAACATGAATTCAACAGCCTGTCATGATGTCATTTGAAATGTGTTGTCCCTTTGTGATATCCTGCTGATAATTGATAAGCAAAGAGTGGCTCCAATGATGAGTTTTTGTCTGCCAGATCTATCTGCCAGTAGATATTGATACCAACTGGGGCAAGCAGTCGAAGCTGAACTGGGGGAACCCCCAAGTTCAAGCAGCCATCCCACATGGACTTGATCTGGATGACCTGCAGGGCTTGGGGACCTCTTGTGCGTCCACTGCTGGCAAGGCATTTGATTTTGATGCCGGGGTGACTTGACGTGGGAAATGCCTACCATTCCCCCACCGGTCAGAGTCAATTAACTGGAGCTCAAGCGAGCAGCTGTCCCAGCAGATACCTTCATCGTAGCAGCCTTCCCCAATGTCATACATTTCATCAACCACAAAGAGATGCTGAAGGAGCCCAGAACCAGAGCAGCGGCTCTGGACATCTCAGGCATGAAGGTAACCAGAGTCCAGGGCTTCCTCAGTGAAGAGCTGGTACCAGTGTTAGCCCCCCATGCTCTAGCCCCAGATGCTGCAAAACCCTTCCCCAATGCCCCAGCAGACAAGGCATCGGCAGAATTCAAGGACAAGATTCATCTTGTGTCTCAAGCAGGCTGGCTATCCTTCTATCTGCATGAGTCATCCAGATGTACAGGACATTTACTTGGTTGCACAAGCCCTGCACTCCCTCAAGGCACAGGTGATCACCCTCGGTTGTGCAAGTGCTTATGCTGTCATTCTCCAATGCCATCAGGCTTGAAACCAAGACAGAGAATGACCTGTGGGACCAGGTGAAGAGCCATCTCCTTTGACTCACTGTTCGGAGATGATTGGCATATGATGCCGGAGAAGCTGTTTGAAGCGGAAGAGAATAGGAAGTGCCTCTTTTTTTCCGATTATGTTTTTTTTCTCTGGGAGTTTTTCGTTATCTTCTCTGGGGGTGTAGCCAGGGGGTGTTGTACAGTTGTGGGCCTGTGAAGCCCATTGAGACATGTATTGTGATTTTTGGCCATACAAATACATCTGACTTGACTTGACTTGCCTCGTCCGCCCTCCTCCAGATCAAGAATCCTTCATACGGAAACGTCAAAATGCTGTCCATCCCCCAGTTGTTGAAATATGCCAACCCGGTTTGCGTTAGTGGATCAATATTTTCATATTGCAGCTACAGACAATATTCAAATTCAACAAACCCCCATTTGGCTATTCCTTAGCCCCCAAAAACGTTCTCAAAGCTGGTGGAAACAGCTCTGTTTTTTCCTCAATTGATCATGTCTATGTTGCATAGCGTTATCAATCAACATAAATGTTTGTCCGTGATGTTTTTCATGACTGTATGGTTAGGGACTAGCCATATACAGGAGTGGTTTACCGGCTATTGCAGTGATTCTGCATTAGGAGGCGCTTGTTACGTTTTTGTAGCTGGTTTGTTATATCCCCGCACAACAAATGCCAATTCGACTTTATCCTCTACCGCAACTACATGTGAAATTGATAAGTCCATTATTTGCTTGATGTCAGAGGTGTTAGTTCGGCAGCAGTAGCAGGTGCAGGAGGCACATGGCGCTCAATGTCTGATTTGCATCGTCTCTCTCCTATCTTGCTTGTGTTTCTAAGACCCTAAACATGGCAAATCTGTTGCTCAGTCAAATAAGCCTCCTCTACTTTTACTGGTATAAGAAATGTTACGGCTCACTCTGTTCATTTATTATAGTCCCAGGTCTGCTTATTTTTCCAGAGCTGGTGACAGAAGTAGCAAGGGAGAGTAACGTCTAAACTACAACTTTAAGACAAAACACGGGGACATAAATCACACCGAAAACTATCAAGACCCAGAAATAGTCATTACCTCTTAGTTTTAGGTCACTTGGAGATTCATAAACGTAATATATCATTTCGGTCAGCTAGCAAACAACAGAAAAATACCAGAAAAAATGCATTACCAACAGGGTAAAGAACTCAGAACTACATTTTCATAAGCTTCCAAACCGAAAAACTGAGCCTTTAAGAAGAGAAAAGTGGATATAGGCAGTAAGATGTGAGGCAACAGCAGCAAGAATGGGAAAACTTTGGGACCCTGACACTCAATAGCCTATGCCAACATGTGCAGCAAGTCATGGTAAGCATTAAAAGATAAATCAGAAAGTTATAGCCTACAGTATTATCTTTGCAAGTTTCTTAATTAACTACCTTGCTAACACATAGCTAAAATTAGCTGGACTTTTCCTCCCTCCTGTGGTGTGTCTATGTTTTTGTCAGTATACCTTGCTCTCTGGTAGACACAGGGTGCTAAAATAATCCTTTGACATGCTGATATTTCATGTTTTTAATCAGCTATAGGCATTTTGTTGGTTGCATATTACGTATGTTTCCCCTCAGGTTTTCAGAGTGCGACTCGTTTCGCTCTGTCTCTATCTGACCAACCACCTCCAAATGATAACAGGGCCAGACCTCGAATTGCTTGAAATGAATCATAATTATGAAATATGGAAAAGGGCAGATGTGTGTGATTCAGGGGGCTAGCTTGTGATGCTACCACAGGAAGTGCATGCTACCTCAGTCTCAGAGGGAATGAGCAGGGGAGGACCGTTCACAGCTGATCGACTGTGGCACAACCAACCATGTGATATTTGGACCAATTGCAGACAGGGGGAGGTCTGAACCACTGCGAACAGCAGTGAACTGCTGCCAGTTCGCACTGGAAGGCTGCACACACCTCGACAAAAAAACTCAAAAACGTTTTGCCTTTTTGTTCATCTCTTGTTTGAAAAACATATTTTTGCTCAAAAAGTTATACTTCGCCGTGACTGTATTTTCCCCTTAAGCGAGCATTTTCTGTAAATTTCTGACTTTAATCTCGGAGAATTTAGGATTATTTTCTCATAAATTGACAACCTTAATTTCAGAAGGATCCAAAGGGTCCAATTGCATTCACATGTGATGATGTGAGTAGTCATAGTAGCCGTTTAAATTTAGTAATGCAATAAAAAAAAAATAAAAAATAGACATTTGTCGGTGGCCAACAGCAGGTATATCCCTGAATGGCTCAAATTCTCAATCCACCTTTTGCCCATGCCGCTAATCTGAGCCATTGAGGAGTAGTTAATGTTTTTAGTTTTATGAGAATACAGCCACCATGAGGCCAGATGACTCAGAACTTCACAGGCCTCTTTACTATTGTAAAGCAAACATATTTGTCAAGTTTGGTGGAAATCGGAGAGTGCGTTCATAAGTAACAGTTAATTTCCTGTTTACCATGGGTTTTTCTGAAAATTTATTGGATCTGGTGGTCATATGGTTGAGCCTATCAATTATCTAAATGACACATTTAAAGATGTTATTCCCCAGATTCCACACAGCAAGTTTGGTGAGAATCAGTTGATCAGGCTAGGGGGAGTAAGGAAAAAAGTGTTTTGTTTTGTTTTTCAAAATTGCAGAAATTCCAATATGGTTGACTTCATAGGTCTTATGGCAAATTTGTTGTCCATGAGTAGATGCATCTCTTGATATCAGTTTCAATAACGGATCAGGAGATACACTAATTTGAAAATTTTACATTTGGCCTGATGGTGGCAGTAGAGGGAAGGTCATGGGGTCACCAAAATCAGTACGGATGTGCACCACAAATTTGAAAAGATTTGAATGAAAGCTATTTGAGTTATCATGTTCACACGTATGATCTGCCATGGCTGTGATGGCAGTCATTCAGGGATATAATAACTCACTGTCTTATATACTATTTTGACCTTGAGGATCACAGCCTCATGAAATCTTACACCCAGAAAACACAGACCTGGGCCATTCAGAGAGTGTATGGTTTGTCCAGGTACCTTGAAAATAAGGGGGTTTTCTTAGCCATTTCCATCCATCCACCATCCATCTATCCATCCATCCATCCATCCATCCATCCACCTCAAAATTTGGTGTAGCAACTCATTACACGTACTGTAACCCAAGTTGAAAATGTCCATCATTGGAGTACCACATATGGTCCAAAACCTCACACTCTCTAAACATTCAACTTTTGAATTGGCAAAATTCAAAACACAATGTCAATATTTATGAATAGAAAATACTGACACACAATGATAAGCTGCATCGCAAATGCATCTTCAGGATCTCAGCTTTCTGATGGTTTAGAACCCACAACCACCTCCAGTGAAAATCTGTATTCTACTCTCAAAACTCATGGGAGACGGCCTTTTAGATATTTTTTCTTTTATTTTCTCCCAGGGGAGCATACCGCCGGACCCCCCTCGTAATAAAAAGTACTCAAGAGGCTCAGTCCCCCTAAACTTCAAGCTTTTGGGATGCCCCTAGTTCATTGAATGGGCTTCATGTGAACAGTTTACTAAGGCAAACCTAGTTAGTTTTGGCAGAGCATTTGGGCTGGTCAAAGTATGAGGAAATCCCTTAAAAAGCCAAAATAAGGGAGATTGTTGTGGGACTAGCAGTATCTGCAAACCTTTTAGAAGCTGTTGAGCCCCAAGCTGTTGGTTCTGTAAATACACAATTTTGTGGAGGTAACCTGTCATTTTAGCAATATACTGTATGCAATTAGAGAGTGAAAATGCAAAATATTTAGAGGGAGAGGTTGCAGTTCTAATTGGAGCAGGAGAGATTAAAGACGGAGCTATAAATGGAGAAGTTGCTAAGGGACAGAGATGGGCAGAATTTCTATTACACGTATATGAAAATATTTAAAATGTTTACATATTTAATTGTATGCGTTTTGTAATTTTATTTTGCTGCCATTATTTTGCTGCCATTACAATTTAATTTGGATACTTCTGAGAACAGTATTTTTGTATTTAGAAATTGCCAAAATACTTCCTCTCAAAGAGAGGAATATCCCAAACTACTGAGATAGCTGAATTTCGTCATATTACACTGATATGATAATGATAATGAATATTCAATTTAGAAAACAAGCAAGGCTTGCTATCAAACCAGTATGCCAGATGGTTTTCAGACAAGTGGAATATGTTGCATTATTATTATTATTATTATTATGTTAGATTTCTAAAAACAAAAAAGTATTATAAATCCACATTCATGCTATTATGTTGTTTTCTACCCACTCAGTTTATTTTTATATTAACATCCGAGGGTTGCTGACGCTGTACTGCACAGCTGATGTTGATTCTGTTGATTGAAAAGGGCTGTTCAAAATGCCCATCCTACACAGAAACCTCCAACGCTCTTGGACTCCTAGGGCCTCATAAAATATGTTTTCTTTTTTTCTCTAATTCCATTATTTATGTTATTTTTCTGAATTCAGATTTTTACTCTTTTCTTTGTTCTTTTTGTTTTGTTTTACCCGTTTTCACCACCTAATGAGTGTACGTCAGCAAAGCAGTTTTTGCCCTGATGTGTAGAAATCAACAACATTCCTGCGATAAGTGATTCAAGTTCCAAACTTAAAGATATTAGCAGCTACTAAAATAATAGCTCCTAGATGAGAGCATGCTAACGAGAAGCTGGCTCCGTTGCATTGAGATCAAATGGGATTGCTCTGCTTTGATTTGTACATTGTAGTCTATCCTCAGTGTTAAAATTTTTAATCCTAAAATTTTACATTTTGAAGAATCACTTTTTCCCCTATTTTTCATCATGACTTTATGACGGATCAGGAGATACACTAATTTGAAAATTTAAAGTTTGGCCTGATGGTGGCACTAGGAAAGGGCATGGAGTCATCAAAATCGATTCTTCCTCTAGGAGTCATGAATGTGCACTGCAAATTTGGAAAGATTTGAATGAAAGCGATTCGAGTTATCGCGTTCACACAGGATCTGCCGAGGTGGTGGTTGGGGTGAATCCATAATATCCCTGACACTGTTGGGATATAATTATATAATTTAGATTATATAAACCACATGACCATCAGATCCAATAGAATTTCAGAAACAGGAAGTGATGTGTTACTTGTGAAAGCATAGTCCAATTTGTACCAAACATAACACGTATGTTTTTCTTA
>OMKL01048281.1:0-15371 GCA_900302295.1 Parasudis fraserbrunneri
CCCACCTCCCCCCCCCCCCACCACTGTCCCTTAAAATACATACAGATGGTTTAAAATACATCTGGAGGGGATCTTTATGATTCAGAATTTTGGAACCCTAGCCCTATTTCCTATCTACCAATAAGGTTGATGATCTGTAGAGTCCACTCTCAGCACAATCCATGCTGTTCTTCATACTGGATACACGCAACTCCAGCTAGCCACAGAACTAGTGCAAAATCAGTGTGGCCACACTCCAGTCAGTACAAGCAGTGAAATAAATGCTGAAGCCTACTTTGGGTGCACTGTGGAGTAGGTTTTGATAGTTTGACCTTGTTTATCTAATATTTTATGCATGTTGTCTGTAGTAAGCGGTGTATTCCAGGAGCACCATAACCCTTCATTGATGATTGTAGTTGGAGGTACTGGAAAAACTATGAAGCAGGTAAATTAAATGTATATAAGTCATTAAAAAAGTGGAGACCAGTACTATCATAGATATCTGCTAGAACATGTATACCTTTATCCCTCCACATTGGAAATTAAAATTGGACCGGTCCTGAGAGGAGTGGAGTGAATGACTATGCTAAATCTGGCTGTTTAAGTGCCACTTCTGAGTTGTATTAGATTATTTTTCTGCATTATGCCCTACTGACAGAAGGAAAGTGATGACTGGACCACGGTGATGTTTAGAACATTTTGGTGGTAAGACAGAGTAAATTAAATCTACTAATCTTATGTGGGTGAGCTAATTTTTCCTTTATAGGTTTCCATGAAACAGTAGCATCAGGATTGTACCAGGATGAGAGAGGTCTTAAAGATACCCTCCAGATATATTTTAAACCCTTAAAAAATTCTATATTGAATAACAATTTCTATAAATATATATATTTTTCTACCAAATTGTTCAATAAATGAATGAAAATGGCTTAGCAGCATCTCTACACCTTTACCTTCATTCAGAATACCAGGATCAATGAATATGCAAATTGACAACACGCACCCATTGATATTTACCAGGAATTCCAAGTTGGCAGCATATATTCCTTCAAGAGCTTCTCAGCTTTCTGTGTATGCTGAAGCTAAAGTTGTCAAGTTATCACATTGGCCCATGATAGGTTTGACCTATTAATGACATCACACATGCAACTCAGATTTCATGGAAGTACGGAGAAGTTCTCCCTCTCCTGGCTCAGCCATTGTTTGCATCGAATGGATCATCCGATTTTGCAGATGATCGTGTGCAGAGGCCTTAATTGTGAAGAGTTGGCGAGATGATTTATTTAGGTTGTCAGATGTCGAGTAGTTGTGTCAATATAACAATAATCTTTCTTTCATCAATTTGTGTGTGTATTTCGAATGTTTAAGTCTTTTGCGCAACAGATTTGATCATCAATGGGCTATGGCCTGTTCGTCATGGAACACCTTTTGATGCTCATAACAGGCCAAGGAAGAATATAGGTGACGAATAATGATTAGGAAATATTCTAATAGAATAATAGCAAATTATTTCATTAGCATCCACTCCTATTCAGCAATTGGAAAAATGGTAGAGGGTCTTGTTGTGGGGGTCTCCAAGCACCATGAAGCCCCTCATGGTGTAAAATATCTCCACACCGACAATGCAAGGAAAAAGGCAATTTTGGTATGTGACAGAGACAATGGCCTCAGTTGGACAGATTTATGTATGGGTGTCAAGCTCGCCTCTCCAGCTAACCATCCTGGATGGGTCGGCAACTTTAAACTGCCATTGGAGTTGAAAGTGAGTGACAGCAGAACTTAAATAGAATGCTGTGGTGTTTTGGTGTGGTTATCAAGACTGCTATATTTGTTTGCTCCATGTTAAAATCTCAGTGAAGATACATACACAATGAAATAAGGTAATAGGTAAATTCATATGGCAGAACAAGCGAGCCCGCATAAGTTATATAAAGTTAAAGTTGGCTAAAAATCTAGGTGGTCTTGGTCTTCCTAATCTACAACTATACTATTGGGCGGCACAACTCAAGTCACATGGCTTCATGGATTAAACCGTTTGAAGATATTCCTTGGTAAAGTATTGAGAGATAGTATTGTTCACCATTGCCTTTACATTGTCTACCTTTTATATCATAGCCTGTGGCTTGTGATAAAATCAAACCAAACCTAATAGCCACCCATTTGAAGGCATGGATATGCATGGATATGCCTTGAGAGAATTGTAAGGAATGTACCTTTATTTCATAATCCAACTTTTACACCGGCTATAATGTCACAGGGATTTAGGGAATGGCATGAGAAAGGACTTTGCAGAGTATCAGAACTTTTCAGGGCCCAATTCTCAAAATGTTTGAAGAACTACAGGAGTTCTATCTAGATGGGAAAAATTGCTGTAGGCAATTACAAGTGAGGCAGAATGCCTGTAGAAGTACACTGCTGCATAATATTTAAATTAACTGATTATTTGTTAATATTAGCCAGGATATATATAACAAAATGTTTGAAGGCAGAACAAACACCTTAAAAAATAATGTGGCTTGGATTATGTGGAGAGCTCTCAGACATAGAAAAAATCACAGAGATACAACATAGACAACAGTGGTACAACAAGATCTGGACTGATTTAGAAGTATACTGCACACATCTTTCCGCTTAATACTGTTTAAAAAAAAAAAAAAAAAAAAAAAACCTTTTTATGTACCTCTTTGTTGTCACATGCTGTGGTGTAAACCTCTCATGCATTTTTAATGTTAAAGGGGTAATTAGGATTTTTGGACATTAGGTTGTATGGAATAATTGCTAGTAGTGTAGTTGATGCAATGCTATTAGCGTGCTCAGTGAGTCCCATGGCAAGAGTTCTGACCCGCCACCGGGAAGCATCAAACAGGCAAAAATGGGGTCACGAGACAAAAAAGCGTTACATGGTTGGGCCATGTTCCAACATGAATCAAGTATGAGGACCGCAGATTTTAGTTTTTGGTGACTGAAGCTTTT
Organism: Parasudis fraserbrunneri; assembly: GCA_900302295.1. Classification (NCBI taxonomy): domain Eukaryota; kingdom Metazoa; phylum Chordata; class Actinopteri; order Aulopiformes; family Chlorophthalmidae; genus Parasudis; species Parasudis fraserbrunneri. Next base: position 2,953 of record OMKL01048281.1, read on the forward strand.
GCCTGCATGGTAAGGTGTGGATTAACACTTTATTGTTTCGTGACCCCATGTTTTGCCTGTTTGACGCTTTGCGGCTAGTTCGTAACCAGGCAGCGGGCCAGAACTCCCACAGGACCACAGGACTCAGTGAGAAAGCTAATGGTATTACTAAAAACTACACCAATAGCAAGTATTCCATACAACTTAATGTCCAAAAATCCGAACTATCCCTTTAATAACAAGTTATTATTTTTCACATGGACCACATCATGAGAGACACAATAAGAGAGCAATATTAAAACATCTATCAATATAGTCCCAAGGCCACTGATCCTAAATAACACATTTACATACAAAACATAACACCAAACCAGACTGTGGTGTGGGGATGGCTTGATTTAAGCAGCTACACCTGCCCTGGATCAAGCTAATTATGCCCAGAAGCAGGGGTGGCTGTGCACCTGTTGTGTATCAAAGTAATGGATGCACACAGGTTAAATCAGTCATCCCCACATGCTCTGGAAGAGCACTGTCTAGATGGCATGGAACATCTGCTCTCTGGCTTGTAACATCTTGCCACCTCTTCAATAGATTTTTTTTGTGCCTCTGTGTCGCAAATTCCACTTGATGTGGTTTTGTAACAGATTACAAAGGCATAATTTGGATGAACACTCTAAAGTAGCATGTTTAATATTCCAACTTTCTGAGTCACCACTGAAAAATTTACTGATCTCATTCTTTGTCCACCATTGTCACCCTTATAATATTATCAAAATTCTCTGGCAGCCATGGGTGTACCAAAGGTAATTACTATGATAACCTTGAAAAGGCAATGTCTATTCATTCAAGTTATGTGGTTCCCCTATTTACTTGGATTTGCATTGTCACAAAGAAATGCCTGCTGTTTTCTCAAAAATAGATCTGTGGCATTTAATATTTTTGCATAGATTGAATGACTCTTGGTTAGTGATCTGTCAGATCACTGGTCTTAAATACAGAAGCTTCTAAATTCTGGCACATTTGCTGATTTGTCTTCAACTGCGGTCCACTTTGTCGCCAGTATCACCCAGTATTCCTTAAAATCATTCAATCTGCAAAATTCTTGCTTGCCTCAATGTGACCCCGACTTGAATAATTTTCTGTGATAGATTGACTAAAAGAGATACCACAGTAACAAAAATTGTTTTCTTGTTATTCTGTTTTAAGTTTCAAGTGATGTCAATGTTGTGGGTTGCTTCAACTATAAATAGATAAGATCTTTTAAGCAATTATAAGCCTACACTTGGACCTCACCACACACACGCACGCACGCACGCACGCACGCACGCACGCACGCACATACCATACACCACTGAAACTTGTCCTCTTTAATAATATAAGACCTTACATAAGGCATTTATATCTCCAACCCTGTGTCTAAGCCACATAAAGAAGTTAATAATTTAGAAATGTTATGTAACTGCTTTGCATATTTTTAAATCCTTCAGTGGCTTACAAAAACATGGTGTAGAAGAGGCTCCTCGGTGTAGGGGAAGGTTAGTTCATCCCCAAGGTTCTTTATGCTATGTGGGCGGACACATGAGCTTGCTATTGCCATTGATGGGAAAATTAGAAGGAACTTCGACAGAACTGAGTACTCTTGTACAGATTATAATCTCTGAACAGTACATGTACGATTTACACTAGCTGATCATATTCATAGTAGAGGTATTTCACTGTTAGGCTTCATCCCATAAGAACTCATATTGTCAACTTGGACTTCTGTGTCTACCCCAAGTAGAGTTCACCTTCTACCCTAGCCTACCACACTGTTACAGTCAGAATAGTGCATGATTCATTGAGAAGAACTTTGTAAAAGAAAGCTCCTTATGTACTTTACTAACTTCATGCAAACATAGGGGGAGTAAACAGTTGACAAAGATAAAGTTCAAGGTCTAATATAAGTGCATATAATTTTCTTAATATTTTCATAACGGCCGAGGAGGACAGAGGAGCAGAGAGTAGTAAGTAGTAGAAGAGTGCAGACCTCTGCCAAGGCCTATCAATCTCCCCACTTACAGCATTGTAGAATGCTATAGAGCAAAGCAAAACATTTTACAAATTACATAAAGTAAAAAAAGAAAAAAGTGCAGCACATAGTAATTAAATTCAAAATAAAAATTCAATACATTCAAATAATGCTTTATACAGCTACAATGGAAAATCAACCCAGTGGCACTTAATTACAAATCCACAGTCTTTTTAAGGGAAATTAAAATTTAACAAAAAAACCCGACAGACAAAATTGTGTCGAAGCCAATATGCTATGGCCATAAACTCCCACCAAACTGACATAAGGAGTTTGTATATATACTGCATCTATATACAATAAGGCAAAGCCTCTGGTCTGAGGCAGGGCTTGCAAGGAGGAGGGGGTAGCTGAAGGGGATTGAGGAGGTAATGTGTGAGTAGGAGAATGCCTCTATAGATTTTTCAGCAAATTAACGACTGCAAGGTAATGAAGAACAAGAGCAAGGCAACAGGAAAAACCTGGCAGCGTGGGTGAGATGCTCCCTGGCCCCTCTCTTGCGTCTGTGGGTGTAGAAATAGAGGGATCCCCCAGGGCATGCTCCTCTCTGAAATGCCCCTGGTTAAGCTTCTGGTTGGAAGAGACCTTGAGTGATGTATGTTAAGGGGATGATTTTTGGAATTTTACTTGAGTAAAATGAGTCAGTGGAGAGGAGGCTGAAGGAGGATTTTCTCAGGCATTTAGCTGCAGAGGATATACTGTGTGGCTTAGGGGTGTCCATGCCCCACCAGAGGCCCTGGCTCAGTAGACCTATTGCCATATGGATGCTCGCTGTTCTTGCTCACTTCTACCATCATCTTTGTTCACACTGTCTTAAAAGGTCATGTGAATAATGCATGAGTGTGACTGGGGGATCTCGCCACCTGTGCATGAGGAAGTGGCTGAGCCTTGTACAGGGTTTGTCAGTGACAAGGAAGGATCTGATGGGGTTGATTGGGGGTTCCTAGGATTCCAAGGAGACGAGTTAGTTGCTTTTTCAAAAAGGAAAGGATTATAATCAACTGGCGAGCTGTTTAGAGTATTGGGATAGAGAGATGCTTAAAGCACAAAATATATTTTTTCTTACTTCATTTGGGATTCAGATCTGTGCCATTCAAACAAAACAGTGTCTTGGTGAGGTTTTATGTTTTTAAATACAGTGGCCCTTTTATGTCTACAATGCATTCACTTTTGTTTTCTTTCTTTGACTTATAGCCTGAAATGTAAAATTTTAGATTAAATAAAAAATGTTTCACCTTTATTTACACATTTTATCCTAACACAAGAAAAAAAGAAAATCTTTAAAAGATTCTGAAAATGTATTACAAATATGATATATATATATAAACTGGGATTGATAAGTATATACTTTGCTGTTGGTAGAAGCATCCTTTGCTTGAATTACAGTCATGAGTCTATTTGGATATGTCTCTACCAGACACCTAGATTGAGCAACATTTGTCCATTCTTCCTTACAGAACTATTAAAGCTCAGTCAGATTGTGTGGGGACCATTGATGTCCTGCACTCTTTTCCACAAATGTTCATTCGGGATTTAGGTCAGGGCCTTTTTCTTTTTCAACCACTTTGCTTTTTTATTTGCTTCAGCTGTGTGCTTTGGGATGCTGTCATTGTTGTCATCTGAAATGCACAACCCAGCATTTCCCAGCAGTCTATTTTATTCGGGAATAATCACAATCACTACAATTGAGCACAGATGGAGGCCAATGAGCTTGGTGTGATGTCTACAAGGTGATTGGTTATCCTAGAGCTAGTTTAATGAACATTTGCTAGTTAATTCAACTTAAATTTAGCAGGGAATAATGTGTAAATAAAGGTTGAAAAAATTGGAAGTAATTTGTTTTAATTTCAGGCTGCAACGCAACTAAATGTGAACATTTTGAAACATGGTGTTTACTTAAAAGGGGCACTATGCACTATTTCACAATGTTGTGCCTGTCCTTCATGCAATAGGCTATTTAAACTCGATGTGACGCTACTTGTGAATGACGCTCTTCAGGTAAATCACTGTCTGCAAGGTAGTTCTACAGTTGTTAGCTGTATGTATAATAATAATAATAATAATAATAATAATAATAATAATAACTTAGATTTATATAGTGCCTTTCTTAGACCCAAACATCCTGGATTAATGGACCCGGGACAATGACCCAGGTCACGTGTAAGGTTGTAACACACGTCTAACCTTGGTTGGCTTTGTGTAAAAGGGTGTATGGTTGAATCAGTGTTGAGAGACCAGTGGTTGGTTATAGTGCACTAGTGTGTGACATACAATGTGGGCATAAAATATAGTGGCCATCATCTCGTCTTCCATGATGAACAACTAATGTACACACATCTGCTTGTGATCCTGTTAAAATGTAACTCATTACCTTCGCCAGGCGGAAGTTTTTGTTTTTGGTTGTGTGTGTGGGACTGGGATACCCCCTTCATTTTAATATCTGATCCTTTTTTCACATTTATGCTCTTTTTCCCCATCTGCATAACATTTACCCTATAAACACAAAAGGAGTTGACTTGGACTTACATACAATGACTTGTGTGCATTTCTCTATGAAGCAAGCAAAGTGTAGCGGTACATATCCAGCCGGGAACCAGCAAATATCGGACATGCATGGCACGGATCTCTGCTTGCAGAGGGGTCAGGATAAAATCTGCATTTAGGCTATTTACTGAAGATTCACTCACAGCGTCCCCAGAATACATTCAAAACCCCAGCTTTGGTGTGTCTACTCTAGTGCCAACATATGCCTCTCGCATGTGGCCATTCTGCCTCCGCGTCCAGTATATTTCAGGGGTAACCCTCCACTGGCAGAATCTATCTTCACGAGTTCAGCACCATTGTGTGTGAGCAGAATTACAAACCTACAGTATTACCACCCCACCCCTTGCTGAACTGAAACATCTCTAAATGTTTTACTCAGTTCTGTAAGTTTTCATTTTCTTTCTTTTACATTTTTTTTAAAATTTCTTTTACACTTTTACATTTCATCATCTTACTACAGACCCCCACTTCTCTCTCTCTCTCTCTCTCTCTCTGTCTCTCTACCTCTCCCTCACCATATTTTTCAGTGGTCGATTGCAGCCATTGCTAGGCCGTTTCAGTGAGCTTGAAGTCCTGCTGCCTAACCTTGGAATTGTGCCAGGCAGTGTGGATGCTGTTCTCCTGGATGCAGGCTGCTCCTCCATGCAGATGGATCAGCCAGAAAGAGGATTCTCCCTCAGCAAGGATGGACCCCTGGATATGAGGATGGATGGAGTCAGGTGAGAGTTCCCTTGCATCAACCATGATCTAATAGGCCCTTTTCACAGGAGACACAAGTGTAGCCATAAATATAGAATAATGAACATTCTACAACGTTAAAATAAGCAGGATCTGGATCCATGATTCTGATTGGCGAGTAAGCGTCACGTGGCCTCCATTTTGCAGGGTAAATCACACGATCTATCCCGCTTGGGACCGCATTTTTCTGTATCAATGCGCCTTCCAATCAATCTCATTGGTTCATGCTTGCTGGACTCCAGTCAAAGGAAATCATGTCGGTCACGGGGCACAAATCCGACACATCACTCTGTCGCAGATGAATATTCTACAATTTATTCTACAATCTTGTAAATAAATGATTGCATTTCATGTGTCTTTTTTAATAATATCTAGTAGTCTAACTGTTGTAGAAAAGCAATTAACCCCTTCCTCTTGGGGTTAATTGCTTTAGTCTATTCATCTAACTATATAATGAACAAGACTCTGTGAAATTGCACATGGGCATTGACCATCGGCATAGGCAGAGACTGACAAAGCTTTGTTGTTTTTTAAATTTGCGCTGTTTATGAGCATTTTTGGCAAACATTAACGCTAACATTAACGCTTTCGCAAACCAGAAGTTGTAACAACACTTATTTTAACCACTTGACTGCATCCATTTATCTCCTCAATGTTTTGGCCAATCGCTCTGAAATTGCACATAGTCTATGACTAAAACTATAGCTAGCTAACACGTTCAATTCACGCTGATTTCAATGGTGAAATACGTTTCCTGATCAGTTGCTTGGTTGCTGAGAAAATCAGATCAAACCAGAAGTACTAAATGCCACTGTGACTGAAAACAGGGAAAATTAAAGAAGGGTCATTACGTTGCTATGTAGCGTGTGAATAGCACCAGAGAACTATATAAAAGGAATAGCCTCGCAAGCCAGAGGAATCTTGCATGATTTCACAACACAAGATTGAATTTTGGGCAAGCTTAACATTTTCTCAAACCGGAAGCCTGCACGTCACATATTTTTAACGACTTCTCAATCCGGAAGTCTTCCCATGACATTTTCTGAAGGGAGTGACTGAAACTCTAGCTAGCTAACACATTCAATTCATGCCGATTTCAACGGTGAAATCCCTTTCCTGATCAGTTGCTCAGTTGCTGAAAAAATAGCAAAATAGCAATGATTTTTCAAACCGGAAGTACTAAACGTCACTGACTAACTGAAAACAACGAAGGAAGGGTACGTAACGTTAAATTTGTGATAAACGTGATTTAAAACAGTAGATGGCGTGTTGAGCCATTTTCAACCCATTACATGCCGATTTTTATACGTGTGGTTAGAAATGTCAATATTAACACCAGCATTGATGTGTTTCATCACAGAACAGTAATATAATTGAGATCACAGCTCAGAAAACATGTTTAAGTGTGCAGTAGCCTCCTAAAACTGCTGCAGTTATGACAGAAAGTCTTAAGCATCCCCAGAAGTCTGCACATAGTTGTGGCGCACACATCCCCGGGTATGGACTAGTTACTCTATATCTATGGTTACACCTGTGTTTACCCATCTATGACAAGTCAAAATGTCTGTTGTGAAAAGGGCCAAGGCCTAAATAACTGACATATCCATACAAAGACAAAGCAAAACCCATTTTCCATAACATGTCCCCTTTAAATGTTTCCCCTCATGCTGCTGGTGTGGGTCATGTTGTCACCTATCATATCATGTCCTGTGAGGTGATGACTAGTTGGCCATAGGACATGAATGGAGGTGAAAGTGCAGCGTAGTGAATCATGTCTGGTGTGTCTTTGCTGTAAGCAGTCCATCTTTGAGTATTTCATCAGATATCAAAGCAGAGACAATGGACCGCATAGTGTGAACAGGGTTAAAATCCAGCCAGTAGCACAGTGTTTTTCCACTGTGTTGTGGCAATTTTATTTCCCTGCTTCTGTCATTTGTATGAATGGTCTATCACTCAAGCAGGAAAATGAATTCCCATAGCCTAATACATGCACATCTTGCTCTCACAAGGACTATAATTCTTCTCTCATCAATCTCTCTATTCTGCAGGACCTCGACAGTGATTTGACATGAGCTTTTCAAATAAACAAAGATTTAGTTCCACTACTGCTGGAAGGTTTGATTGTTGTTCTACTATATAATCAGAATTGGTCCTAATCCGTATTGTCAGCCAGCCAATGCTCTTTAAAATTACTTTATATGTTATGGTAACTGTAGAAAAATGGTGATTTGATTATACACATTTCCCAGGAAATCTGTACATTTGCCGATTCCACGGTGACTGTGTAAAGTAACCAATTAATGTGCAATTTCTGTTCATTTGCATTCTGAATGAATTTAGACATCATTTTATTTTGGCTTTGAAGAGTCACCTCCCCAGCTTCCTCCCCCAGAAGAAGCACGTAGGGACTTCTCACTGTGAGGCCTCTCCCTTTAGCCCAGGCAGAGTTACTTCTCACCTAGCCAACAGCACCTTTTCCTCCTCATTCCAGATTTTACACCTTCCCATACCTCGTGGTCCCTTCAGAACCTGCATCCAGGATGTGCAAATTTGCCCCTCTCCATTCCTCCTCCCTCGGTGTCTCCTCCTGTCTGGTTCCTTGCCTCTCTCCCCATCCGATCTAGCCGCAGCACTGAGGCTGCCTTGGTGCCCGGCAGTTGGATTTCTCCCCCTGTCCCTTCCCATCCCTCCTCTCTGCTCCATAGTGCAAGGTGAACCATTGCTCACCTCAGTAACCACCAACCACTGATCACATTAAAAAGGATGTAGTTGAGGGTAGGGTTGCAAAATTTTGGGAATATTCAAAGGTGGAAACTTTTCATGGGAATTAACAGGAATATATGGGAATTAACAGGAATAAAATGGAAATGAATGGGTCATTTTCACAGGCTGTATTTACCATGTTATATGCAGATAGAAACATAAACCTTTTACCATATCATAAGCAATAAGCAGTCATAATTGCAAGCCCCTGTAATAGAAATTTAAAAAATAACAGTTTACTTATGAGTTGAACTTTAAAGGGACACTTATAGGGACTGATTTATTTAGCACATAATCTCACACATATACCAAAACTGTAAACAGTTTTGCACATGTTAATTTAGGCTGACAGTAATTTTGAGTTCATGAGTTTGAAATGCTGAATAAAGCAGCATTGTTGTGAATTAAAAGAGTTGACTCTATTATCCCATTCCAAAATATATTCAACAAAAAAAAATTTAATTGTTGGCCTAACTGTATTGTGTACTGTATTGTAGCACTGCATTAGTGTGCAAGATCCCGAGAATCATCTGTACATGTGATGGATGAGTGCACTGCACAGGTGATGGGAGAATGCTCTGTGCAGGCAGAGGGTTGTAATTCTACTGAATTTCCATTAAATGCGATGCTGGAAATTACCTGTACATGTGATGGAGGAGTGCACTGAACATTGAATGCACAGTGCAGGGTTGCAGTTGAACTGAATAAATGTTAAATGGGGATATTTTAACCAAAACATGCCACAAGGCCTAGTATTGCCTTATTGTGTGTATTTTCCCCAAAAAATAAGTTCACTATTATAAGCTAATTCCAAAATTCCAGACCTTAACTTCCCATGAAAAGTTTCCGGAAATTTGCCAGACAGTTTCCACCCAACTGTTTTGTGAAATAGTTTACCCACTTTTAAGCTGAGATAAGTCTTTGGATTCATATTATAGATAATAGTAGTTTAGTTGTTTCTAATGAGGGAAAAGGTGTAGAGATGCTGTGAATTTGGTGGAGAAAACGTATTTATACATGTTATTCAATATAGTTCTTTTTTTAGGCTTTAAAATACATCTGGAGTTGATCTTTAAGAGCTGACCTTCTCTGGCACACACTACAATTCTACTTTCGATATTCTGTTAATGCATTGACATAGTATTTTTTATTTGTCTGTCAGCACATCTTATAAGACACTTGGCAGGTAGTGTGCAGATTTTAGAAGGACTCGAATCAGAATATTATAAGCTCTTATTTTCTGGCAAGTTGTGTGAAAACATGTTGAGTGTGTTTCTTTAGCCTGGCCGTTATAAAAGATGTGGTTATGTGTTGATAGCCTATATGTGCTCAACATATGTTGTAGATGAAGAAATGGATGGCATGTTGATTTCATATCTTAGTCCTACAGTGAGTGCACAAAGCAAGTCATTGCTATCTGTGCATCAAAAGATCATGATAATTAAACCATTTATCGCAACAAATAGTTATACAGTTGTATTCAGTGGTATAGGCTCTGCTCTCAAGATGTGCTCAGTGCAGATCCATGCAAGCCTGCAACAGATTTGGCTGAGAGCGCAAATAAAAATCCCCCCTTGGGGACATCCAGAGCATAGCGTTTGTGACCACATCCTCAGATGATGTGATGCTGACAATTGAGACATTAGCCAGCATAGCAGGTAGAGCATATATCTAGAAGATGAAATAGATATGATGCAGGTGGAGGTTGGGGTGGTGGAGGGAATTCTTTACGAATGCCATTGTGCAGCAATGCAGCATGGCGTGCAAGCAGCAGCAGAGTGCAGCCATACACTGAATTGTGAGAGGCAGAACAGCTTAAATGGACCACCCTGTTGACAAGAGTTTTAGCCGTGTTTGATGATTGGTGTGCATTCTGATCAGCTGATCAGAATGATTCACGTGTAATGACTATGCGCATAATGCTTGCCTCTAAAGAATAAACTATAATGTAATACACTGTAATGTAAGGCCAAAAATATGTTAAAGGGATAGTTAAGATTTTTGGACATTAAAGGTAGAATCTGTAATGTCATCAAACAGTAACCTCTAGACAAAAGATGACAATATGGTACTGCACTTTGTTTACAGTTTTAGTTTTTTTCTGATGTGTGGATTGGATTACAGTGGGTATAGGGGAGCGGTTGCTACTGCTGGCCACACCTCAGGCTCTACCAAGAGAGGTCTGGAGATATTCACAGTATAATAAGTTACTAAACTACAACCCACACATCAAACCACAACAAGAGTTTCAAGACCCCATTTGCCTTCTGGTTCGCTTGGAAACTAGCCACAACTCCGACCATGGGACACTGTAAGTAAGCTAATAGCTTTGCATCCACTACACTACTGGCAAGTATCATGCAACTTAATGTCCAAAAATCCGGACTATCCCTTTAAGGCTCTACGATAACGAAGACTTGATGGCTGATATCCTGGTCTGATAATAAAACATGCAAACACTATACCATGATGCACGGTCAGCCTCCGGCACAGTGGTGAGTATTTTCTCCCCAGATTTCCCATCTCACTGGGAAATTTGGGCTTTACACCCACATTTCCCATCTGGTCGAGGAACATGCACATTAATCGGTCAAGAGGCAGTTTTCCTCTTCAGTTTTGGACTATGGTGATATAATTTATTGGCATGCTGCGGCCTCAACCCTTAAACATCGGTCCATCACGCTGCCCTCAGATTCATCACTGGTGATCGTTATGATACTCACCATTGTATACTGTATGATCAGCACGCTGAAGATCGTATCTTTACTACCTTATGGGCAGTTTAAATCAATGATCTCAGGCCTCCCTGCTTCTTTATGTAACTGTCATAATAGATTTTTATCTGTGTCGCTTGTATTTATTGTTTCTTTATGATGTTTTTTATTGTTGCCTAATTGTTTTTATTGCATTTTGTTATTGTCTCATGTAATCTCTGCAACATTGTAAATGAGGGCCCACCCTCAATTGTTCTTCCGAAAAGTATAGTAAATAAAGGTTGAATGAATGAAATTCATTGTGGAGTTCGTGAATGTACGTTTCCCGGGAAATGTCTGTAATTGCATTTTTTCCACATTTACCGTAAAATACATTGATAAACTCTCCCACTTTATGTTGAATTGAATTGGCGAATAAAATGAGCAGGTTATTTACAGATAGACAATTTCGAATGATTGATTTTAACTATTTGCACAGCTTCAAAGGATACCTTTAACTTAATTAACAATCGAGAGAATGCATTGTACAACATTTTCCACAAATTGTAAAGGAATGATACCCAATAATTAGGTTACCTACTGTAAGATTAACCTAAGATATGTGTGCATTTGTAATATTTAATAGGCCTGAATCTACATATGTGTATATTTTTAATGCACCTCTCATAGATTCTACAGTGTACTATAACAGGTGCTGACAGAATTCATCATCGTATTTTTCAGTGTCAGCATAATGTGAGATACACCAGCTAAGACAATGGCACCGTAATGGGCTATAGCACCAGCTACAGTTTCCTTTTTTTCTATTTTCCGTCTCTCCAAGCTTTCCATCTCATAAATGGCAGCCATAGTTTTCAGCTGTATCTGAGAGTTTTCAGGATTCGCTGCTGTCAGCAAGGACGTGACGTCAAGCTGCTTAATTGGGCTCTTCTTTGTGCGTAGGTACCCCGACATGCCCAGCGCTGCTGACGTTGTGAACGCCTTAGATCAACAGGGTCTTGCGTCCATCCTCACTGCGTACGGGGAGGAGAAACATGCCAGGAAAATAGCCTCAGCCATCGTGGAGGCACGCAGTGTGTACCCCATCACCCGGACACAGCAGCTGGCCAGCGTTGTGGCAGGTAGCGAGCTACTATCCTTATTAATTCCCTATAGCATCATGGAGGTTGTAAAAAGACACAGGGGGAGTTATTAAGCCTGTACCTCTCTGTGGGACCTACTTGTTTGAGAAAATTACGATGGACTTTGATCTCGACCATTATCACCTCTCCTGTATGTGGTCGGGATGCCTCTCTCCCACATCCTTTCTGATGAGATTACAATTAATAAGAGGAGAGCGCTAGAGCTGGAGGTGGCTTGAAAAGGGCGTGGCTCGTGCTTTGACAAGAAACAGAGTATCTCACACAATAGCCCCTTTTCCCTCCTTTCCATTCTCCTCCCTCTCTGTTTTGATTTGTTTTCCACCCTACATCATATGCCTTTCTCTGCACCTCTCTCTCTCTCTCCCCCCTATCTGTTACCCATACACACACACACACACACACACACACACACACACACACACACACACACACACACACACAGGTGCGCGTGTGTGTGTGTGTCAAAGGCGC
>OMKL01048281.1:20978-43824 GCA_900302295.1 Parasudis fraserbrunneri
CTGACACACACACACACACACACACACACACACACACACACACACACACACACACACACACACACACACACACACACACACACACACACAGGCACTCCGGCAAGTGAGGCAGAGAGCAATTACAGTATCACCCTTGTGCATTCAAAAAGTCTAACATTTATCCTCAATATTAATTTCAATGGACAATGGTGGAAATTAATTTGAATTAAACATTTGTTTAATGTTTAATGTAATGTTGTAGATATTTGCAAATTCAGGTAATTGCCCTCCTGTAAACCTATGTGCAAAGTGTCATCGAAATCGGATCAGAACTGTAGGAGTTATGGCTGTTGCACACACACAAATACACACACACACACAGACAGGAGTGATTGCAATAACCCCTCGCAGCGCTTCATGCGAGAGTGTAAGAAGGGAGAAAATCTCAGTGGCTACATTTACATAACCCGGCTGTTGGCCATATTCTGGTTAAGGTTTTATTTGGCTTAAGCTGTTTACATGCATCCGATACCCTGCGCTTGAGTATCCCTGTTTCCATGAATAAACAAATTAGCAGAATATCCCTGTCAACCTGCAGTGTCCTGCCCACAGATCTGCTTGCGAAAAAAATCTCAAAAGGTACCCCCAACTGCTACCCTGTCCCTCTTTGACTGAAGGTTACTTTTATTACATAGGAAAGAAATGTGATGATAAATATAGCTGCAAGCAGCCTATACAAGGGTGAAAGCCATATCACTTACATTGATGTTATGATTCATGAACTGGAAAAAAATAAGAAGTCATGAAGAAATTGTCATAATATGAATGGGATTCATGTAAAAATTGTAATGCCAGTATCTGTGCAGTATTTTTATTTTTACAGATCATCAACCTTTTGGTGCCCTAAGCACGTTTGGTTCAAATCAGTGCTGAAATGAAAAAGCCGTAGGAGAAAAACAACAGTTTTTCAAATAATCCAAGATGGCGCACCTATCGGTCCAAAAGGTAAAAGTGTTTGTGAGGAAATACATAAGTGTAGCACGTTTCACATCTCTACTGTATATGGTTCATAAGATGCAGCCTTTTGAATTTGAGATTTTCAACGCTTGTTAAAGCACCCCCATGAGGATTGTTTGTGCCAATGTTTTTGTGGTGGTATGGCTTGGCATTGTCTTCTGTCATGCCAAACTGCATCAAAATCAAGGCATTTATGGCCGTTATTAAGTGAACAGAATTTACCATTAAAATGAATGGGACTCTTTGGGAGATTCATGTGATAATTTAAATGGCTGTATCTCTGGCATTTTGTAACTGATCTGCAAACTTTTGGTGTCATTGTAATCGACAGACATTCCTGAACAACTTCTGTATTGGAAACAAAGTCATGCCAGCCAGTTTTGATGTTCATGTGGTCATGCATGTATTTTGCGCCGTTTACACAAAATTTGTTTGTTCACAGCACCCACGTTTTTCAACCAATACAGCTGGATTATACAACAAATAACTATGCTGCATAACTGCATAACTAAATTGGTGCAAGAACAAACAAGCACACAACTGTTCAGACCAACGGTGCACCTATTCTGCACGTGTAGGTGCAGCAAGGCAGTGTTTAATGAGAAAACAGGCAACATCAGACTAACAGCAGGTGCAATCCAGAATAACAAGGCTGTAAATTGTTAAGGTTACTTCCTTTCATCCTTTATAAGAGGATGTTGTTACCTAGGCTACAAAAAGGGTGTCTATGTCACATAGGCTTGCCTTGAGTTGTGGGGTATTATATTAGGTAATTGTCATCATAACTCAGAAATGGTCAGACAAGCTTTATATTTGGTTATTTGTAATACTATGTATGCATGCAATCAAAAGTTATTACCGCATTTTGTTTTAAGCTAATTTGTTCGTTGAGGTCAGCTTTTGTTACATTAATAAGGCACTTGGGCCAGAGCTGTTTTGCAGGCTGTGTGACATACAGAGCATATTGAACCTCTTTGGTAAAAAGGCAGCTCTGCGTAGGAGTGTGACAGTATACTGGCCTGATAGCCAATCAGCTGTTTGTTTACATCAAGCCGGTAACTGAACATGAGGGGTGAAGAAGAAAAAAAGTGAATCTGCTCGTAGTGCCAAGACAACATTATTGTTAGCTGACATTGTATCTATATTCTTCCAACATTTAAAACTGTCACAAGAATAAAGCAACACCATGGCAACTGGACAGAATTGTGCGTTTTGCTGTGGAAATAGGTGAGCGACAATCAGCTGTGGAGGACCGACATGGATAAATAATGTTACTTACATCTGTGGGCAAGACGGTGATTGGCAAGGAAGACGTGGCAAACATTACCAGCAGTGAGTTTCAAGCAAACACTGATGGTTTCAAGTCGTGCTGCAGCGCTGGATAGATGTGTATTATTTAATGTCACAGGCCCAACGGTATGAATTGTATGAATTGCTGAACATCTAATAATGGTAGCGATTTTGCTGGTTCCTGGCTGTATGTGAATATACATTGAATTTGCGGTTTTCAATGCTTATTACTGTACGTTCAGATACAATGCAAAGACAAATATTGTCTCACTTTACTCATGTCAGTTTGACAGTTGATAATTAGCAAAATTGGTGTGAATACATGCTATGAGTTGTGAGTTTGGTCTCACCAGTGGCATTGTTGACATTTACAAAAATGAGACCATCTCTAAATGTAACCTATTCAATATATATAGGCTACAGACCATTCATAGCATTCTGTTTCATATTTATTGTGAAGTTATATCTGTATTTGCTCCATCACGCCAGGCGAATTTCTCGCTCAAGTTAAAACAACACCGTTCGTGCTGCCCAGAGCGAAGCTGTCCGCTTCCGTTTGCACCTTTCAATTGACTTTGTCAAAATGATGTGCATGGAAATTGTGCATGTAAACGTAGTCAATGTGGCAAGATTTCCAATCCTAGATCAGTTCTCCTATTCTCAGAAGCTCTATCTGATCTAAGCTAATCTCTGTACTGGCTCAGACTTTTTATTGGCTCACCTTTGTCTCAAATGTATTTTCCAGTGTGACATAGTGAATCAGACTCACCAAGGCGTATGTTAGACCGGCAAATTTTACAGTAGGGCTGAAAAATATCTAGCAAGCTCTATACGTATTTGGACAGCAACATATTGTTTGATGTGTTTGCTTCATTTTCAATGTGAACAGCTTTAATTAGAGGATATTTTCAGATTAAGTATGAAATACATTAAGTGCAGTTTTTAGTATGTAGTGCTTGCTAGAAGTCCAAGCTGTGCCATGTTTAAGAACCCATAAGCATGACTAGACTTGATATCTTACACTTATTAGCTAGTTAAGATTAGGTGCAGCACCCTGTTGACAAAAATTGATCACTCAAAGTGAGTCATGAGGCTGTGGTTTGTTATATAATGCCTGAAGACAGGCATCAACGGTATCGTTTACTGTTCAATTGAACATTAGCACAACGTATTATTACAGATGGGCTACAGTAGCATGGTCTACCTCAGTACTAGTCTCATACTCTGACTCTTCTATTAACATCAAGAGTCAGGTGACAGGCTATGTGAAGGCAGTGTTAGTGATTCACTTTAATAACACTTGAAAACCCAATTTTTTTTTTTGATGGATTGTGATGAAGGGGTGGGGTTGCACAGCATATGAACAGACCTATTGGCCTGTCTGTGAAGATTGACAGACAGCATGTTCAGACAGCACAAATCCATAAAAAATGTAGAACTACCATATAATTGATATTTACCAGGAATTCTAAGTCAGCAGCTTATATCCCTCCAAGCCCAGTCCTTTTTATTTCTGTTTTTATGGTTGTGTCATACAGTTCAGGGACAAGGAAAATAAGAACATTTTAAAATTTGCGGTGCAGATTCATGACCCCTAGAGAATGAACTATATTGGTTTTGGTGACCCCATGATCTTTTCTCTAGCGCCAACATCGGGCCAAACTTTAAATTTTAGAATTAGTGTATCTCGAATACCTTTCGTTCAAATCTTTTCTAATTTGCTGTGCACATTCAAATTACTTGTGAATGCACCAAATTTAATTCCACCAAACTTGACAAATATGTTTGCTTTACAATAAAAAGGAGGCCTGTCTGAGTCATCTTGCCTCATGGTCGTGCTATTCTCATGAAACTAAAAACATTAACAACTCCTCAACGGCTTGGATTAGAGGCATGGTCAAAAGGTGGATTGAGAATTCGGGCTGTTTGGTGATATACATGCTGTCGATCACCGACAGCACATCTAGTTCTCATGATACGACCACATTTCCCATAACCTCTGTCACTTCCTGTTTTGCCATTTTTCCCGGTCAACCAGCATGGGGTTTGTTTTGATGACGAGAGGAGAGGGTAAAGAGCTTTGCTAACTGTAAATTAGAAGTAATTTTTGTTGATAAAGCAAGTTTTGTTTGGAAAGGTTTCCTTTGCAGTATAATGCCTTCAGCAGAACTTCTGTGGAGCCGATCTGGACACACACAATACCAATACAAAATAGAGGATATCAATGGACTCATCGCAGTCGCAGCAATTGTCTTTCATTCTCATCGGTCTTAACATGTTTCTGCAGTAATCCTGCCAAGGTATGGACATTGAATTTATGATGATATATTGATGTAAAAATCTTCTGAGTAGTACCTTCAAAGTGCCAGCCCTATTCCAAACAGTTTCAAAGGACGACTTCCCAGATGGTTCAGTGTAACCTGGCAGGTTATGTTAAGTGGGATATACTGTAGTTGTTAAGGAAATTGATAACCAAAGTAGTAACTGTCATTATAGTCATGCCCAAGTCCATGGAAACCTCTCAAGCAGTCATTCCGGATGCACTTCCTGCTTGTCAAAATTCATGATGTAATACATTGTCAAGTGTGTCACTGCCTTTTAATGCTTGATTTATGAACTAATAATCATGGGGGAGTTATAGGCCCTGATATGCATAAACATGCAGCATACAGCTGCCTCTGTGTGGCCTTTTCAGGAAATCAAATCATGGTGTGCTTTTGAACTCTGTATACCTTATCTTATCAAAGGGTGTGTTTTTCCATAATGCAGGCCATTTATTGTCCAGCAATATCCACTATGATATTGTTGAGCAAATAGGCCTAACTATAACAGGACAGTTGTTGGCACAAATCAGATGGAAAATTAATCTACCTCATCTCTGAAAAAAACATAGTTAGATGAGATAGCACTAGCTTTGTTATTTGTTTGGATTACAGAATTTAGTATGTTGACGTCGTTAGGCATGTAATCAATGTGTGGTGACTATTCTGGTAAGTTCAGCTTCTGCTATTCCCTTATCAGCATTTGAAGAAGAAATTATCATGTGTACTGTACACACAATACAGAGTCTCTTGAACAGGTCTGAAAGGTTCATTTTATGGCTGTTTGGTTAGGAGGACTGTTTGTTCAGCCTGGACATGTTAACAATGAGACTGAACCTGAGGATATAGCAGCATTAGCTTTGTGTTTCTTATGGTGCAGTTTACCCTCTCTAATGCAATCACAATGTTGTATTTCTTTCTTTACCACCTTTCTTTCCTCTTCTTCCTCCTCTGTGCACCGTGCAATCTCTTTCCTCCTCTCCCTGGGTCTGTCCGTGGGACCTTTGAAAGATGAATTAGAGAGAGAGAGAGAGAGAGCACGACTTAGCGAGGCTGGACCAGGGCTGGTCCTTGCTGTGCAGGGATTGTATTGATTGCTGGGTGAGTCACACTTAGTGCTGTTGAGCGCAGGAGGAGAGAAATACCACACCACTCATTTTCCTTCTTTATTTATCTTTATTTCTCTCTTTCTATCCATCTATTGATCTAACTCTTATTCTCTCACTTATCTTCCTTGCCTCTTCCCCCTCTTCATTCACTCCTACTGTCTTTCTCTCTATCTATATTCTCTTCCCTTCTTCCTGTCATTACCCTGTTTGTCTCTCACGTACACAAAGGGGCTGGGCCAGTCATTGAAGCTGAACAGGGAGGTACAAGTATTCTGGAACAGCAGTCAACCAGATTTCTGCTCAGTCTGAACCCCATCATGTCAGCTGGAGCTACAAACCAACTAGACATTGAGGGAGGGGGCAATAGGGGGGACACCTTGATTATGAATTGGGTTCACTTAGGGTAAAATTGGGTAGCACTGCACTTCATAGCCATGCTGACACCTGCAAATTCTGAAATCCTGACTAAAGATTTAGGGTCGTTTGGGACCGCATCAATACTTCCCCCTGGGTACGAGGAAAAAGTGTTCTCAAGTACTCAATTGCTGTTTTTATATAAAAACTAAAGACCCATCTCTTCCACTCTGCATTCCAATAAGGCACTAGTGTGGCCAGTGTTTTGTGTGCTTTTTCTTTTAAAACTTGGGTCCCAATTCAAATTTTATTTGCTTATCTTAGTTTAAACCTATAACTGCAGCATTCTTGTGTTATTGAACTGTTTTAATGTTGTATTGAGATTGTGCATTTTACCTTATGTGAAGCACCTTGAGGTTTTGTTGTACTATATAAATGCTATATAAATAAAGTTAATTATTATTATTGTTATTATTATTATTATTATTATTATTACAAGCACAACAAAATAAAAACTAGAATGGCACTCACAGAGATGCCTACACTCGTGCGCAAGCAGGCAAAGCCCGTAAATATGTCAGTCGTCCAACACTGAGCTCAAACAAACTGCAGTACAACAAACTAGAAACATGTATTGGCCCTTTTCAGTAGAACAGTATAGCCTATATGGATTGAAATTCATTCTATGACTGCTGGTCCCTGGTTGAACCCCTGGTTCATATGTAACAGTACACAAGCTACATATCAGAGACAGTCTACATATCACTAAATGATATATGGCTAGTGTAGCTTTACATAATTTTAGCCAAAACATGTTAGCCACCTACCGTTACAGCTAATGCTAGCTAAATACCTAATTGTACCAAGCATTAGACCCAGTGTGTGCTGCATTGCACTGAAAGGCAATGTTAGACAATCCCTTTCTGGGGGTGGATATCTTGGTACACACACTTCATAGCTTCATCTCTCAACAGGGTCAAAGAGGAGAGACTGGCTCCGGACAGACATTATGCATCACAGTATGGCAAGGTTTCCTCCAGAAAAATTGTTAGGCCAGTGGTATGTGTGCTTTTCTCTGACGATGCAGCGATACACAGAGTTGGCTGTTCTACCAAGGTGTATGGTTGGCTGCAAATACATTTGCCACAAGTTTGTGTGACACTGTCTAAAAATAACATAACTCACAGTTGTGATGGTTGTAATCGTCAGGTGTTCACATCATTTCATGCATGGTAGCTAGCTAGTACATTCGTCCTCAGACAAGACATATACGTCCAAATGAGGGTAAATAACACTGATCTCAGACCTGCTGTCTCCTGTTGTGCGTTAATGTTGTAACCAATAGATTGGAATATATATATCGATTAATATCAATCAATACACTTTTGTTTAACGCGTTAATTGCATGATTCGCGTTAGCGCAAATTAAATAATACGTAGCAAAATGCGTTTGTAGGGGCTGCGGTCATAAAGAAATGCATGAAAAAATGGTTCGGGAAAGTAATCAAAAGTACTTATCAGTCACAGGAGTCTTCAATAATGTTGAATGGTGATCCATTTTGTGAATACATTTCTTCTCTGATGTAACAGTATCTTGTTACAATTGTTAGTAGACGGCTCCTTCGAACAATCTCTGTTAACATTACTGCTAACTTATAAAGCATAACTAGCAAGCTCAACCTGTGTAACTTTACATAGTACTTGTTGCTATGCTGGGAAAGACCGTTCATCACTGCATCGTTTATACAACTTGGTTTAATCCAAAACTTTGTATTATGAAATAAGACATTCAGGGGATGTCTGGTCACATATTCTGCCGGTTTGCATGTCAGAGTGATCCAGGAAAGTAAACACACCAGCCACCCGGCTGGACTCAAAGCTATGGGAGGCAGTTGTTGTCAAAAAGGGTAATGTGATTAATTGCGTTACTTTTTTTAACACATTAAGGTTATAACATTTATTGAAAATGTTCTTCTTTTTTTTTTTAATTATTATTCTTTTTTTTTCTTTTTCTTTTTTTTCTCGATGATTAGGCCTGGTGGGGGGCCAAGTAAGGCCTGTCATACACTGAAGGAAAACCTGTATGGGGACCTAGTATAGCTGCTCTCCAGGATGCCATTGCCGATTCCCCAATTCAGTGGGGCAATCGAACAGCAAGGAGGGGAGATATTACAGATGCCCACTCTCAGGGGCCAAACCAATAATGGCTCTCTGAGAGGCAGAGGTTGACCAGCTTTGGGCTGCTGGCTCGCATCATTCATATGATACAATACGCTACAGCCGAATCCACTTCCATGGAATATGCCACATGTTAAGATATTTTTGAGAAGTGGTGCCGGGAAAAAGATGTGATATCCCTGTCTTGCCAGGTGAACTACATCTTATCCTTCTTACAGGAAATACTAGATAAAGGTTGCGTGACACTAGAATCTGTAATGCCATCAAACAGTGACCTCTAGACAAAAGAGCCCTGCTTGGAATTGCACTTTGTTTACTTTTTGTTTTGTTTTAGTCTGACGTGAGGGTTGGAGTTTAGTAAGTTATTATACTGTGAATTTCTCCATACCTATCTCGGCAGAGCCTGAGGTGTTTACTGTTTTTTTTTTTTATTTATAAATTTGTTTGTTTCACACACATAACACATGAAATATAAAAGTATGTGTGAGGGTGTGGTAGAAACCTGTAATGGCTTATATAGAAACCACACCCAAAAGATATACAAAAAATTAAATACAAACATACAAAATCCTCAATACATTTTAAATATTAGTGTTAAAAAAATTGCACATATAAAATAGTAGTCTGTTTGTTTTTTTTGTCTGAACTTAAAATGCACTGTGATTTCTTATTCTTTTTATGCCTTTTATACTTTTTAAAATCATGTTATTTTTCTACGCTCTTTCCTTTTTAAAAAAAAAAATCTATTTTATGTAAAGCACTTTGAATTTCCACTGTGTAGGAAAATGTATTTTTGCCTTGCCTTGCCTTGCCTTGCTTTGCCTTGCCTTCCATGCCAAACTGTCATCTGATCTTGCCGCTCTCCACCGCTCATATAAACTCAAAATGATCGGATGAAAATAGATTAAAAAAAGGAAAGAGCATAGAAAAATAACATGATTTTATGATTTTATGATTTTATGATGATGTATAAAAGGCATAAAAAAGAATTTAAAAAAAAATCACATTTGGTGTATTTGGCGGTGGCCCAATTGGGGACTTTATTTCCTGTAAATTGTCAATCTTGGCTTCAGTCTTCTTCACAATTTTGTTTTTCTTTGAGCTCAGTTTGTTATCTGTGTACTTTTAGGTTCTAGAACTACTTTGTTATGCTTTAGGAATTTTTAATACCAGACTACAACTTCATATACCCTGGTTAAAAAAATGTAGGGACTCTAACCCTAATACCATGAATAATATCTTGCCAAGACTGCAGTTTTAGTAATGTCAATTAAGTTGATACGAAATTTGTTTTATCAATTTACAAAGTGAATAATAGCAGCAGTTAAAATGCAGAGGTGAACATTAAAGCAATTAACCCCAAGAGGAAGGGGTAAATGGGTGGATAGTCGGATCCCGAGGTGCATCCTAGGATCCTAGGAACAATTAGCAGACCAGTCCCTGATGACCTAAGAAGTCTAGATGGTTCATAGTGTGGAAGCAAGTCAGATATGTATTTTGGAAAATATTTTTTGCCCCAAATCATTAATTAATTTTGAATTCAATTCTATGACACACTGGTAGCCAATGCAAAGACCTGAGAACGAGTGTAATATGTTTCGCTTTCTTAGTCTTTATTAGAACTCTAGCCGCAGCATTCTGAATGAGCTGTAGCTGCCTATGTGCTTTTTTGGAAGGCCTGAGAAAAGACTATTACAGTAGTCTAACCTACTGGAAATGAAAGCGTGAATTTGTTTTTCTATGCCTTGTTTGGACATGTATCCTCTAATTCTTGCTATATTTTTAAGATGATAATAGGCTGATCTTGTTATAGACTTGATGTGGGCGTTAAAATGTAGATCTGAGTCAATAATAACACCCAGATTTCTGACTTGGTTTTTGGACACTACCGTGTCGTCTGCAAACATTATGGCTTGTGTTGAATGGCAGATGGATATGGATTGTGGAAAAGGCGTAACCCTATCCTAGGAATATGTTCCTAATGTTTAGTACACTTTAGAGTATATTTCATTTTATATCAGTGAGTTTTGCCAATGTATTTCAGTACATATTTGTTATTTGTACATTGCACTTGTCTAAATAACCTCCATTCTTGAAGGGTTCAGATGAGCGATGCTCTACTTTATTCAGTTTCTACAGTATTTGTCAGACAAGCACACTTGACCCCTGGGGTGCAACCTGCGTGGGCAAATTTCAAGTTCTGTAATTTGATTTATTAAGTATGGTATTTCCTTGTTTGAATCAAAATACTTGTTATACCACAATATATTGGTTACATAGGGTATATTTTAATACATTAGAATGACTGTATCCTGGACATAAGGAATAGAACTCTACTCACTTTGAGCTTTTCTTTTTAGGATCATTTCCTGCTGGTGCTCTCTATGCACGCAAAGACCAACTACAGCGGTCCTCACACGTGGCTACTAAGACTTTCCAGGCTCTGCGTATCTTTGTTAACAATGAGCTAAATGAACTGCATGCCGGCCTGCTTGCTGCCCAGGCGATATTAAAACCTGGAGGCCGTCTGTGTGTGATTACCTTCCATTCTCTAGAAGACAGACTGGTCAAACGCTTCCTCCAAGGCGATGACTTGTCCATGCCACATCAGCGGAGCCTCCGCCAGAAAGCTCAGCGAGCAGGATGGGAGAATAAGGTGGAGGAGGACAAAAAAGATGGAGGGAGGGGCAGTGTTCACTGGGCACCTCTAGAAAGAGGAGTGATCATCCCACAGATGGAGGAGGTAATGGAGAACCCACGAGGACGCTCCGCCAAACTCAGGGCAGCACTCAGACGACAATTATGAGACACTAGTCCGTTTCTCATCTTCTATCAATGGCAGTTTAAAATAGTCTGGTAGGAATAACATTATATTAACATCATCTTACACTTACGTTTTTACAATGTTTGCAATAATTTGATGCCTTCCATGCAATATCTGATGAATAAATGTTAACAAAATGCTTTCTACATTTAAGATGTGTGTTTTTGAGCAGATTATGGTTGTTTTGTGGTCATACAATGGGGAATCAGGAAAAAAATCGCTTTTGACATGTAAAATGTTTGTGATCAGCAAAGTTTGATCATGTATATTTCATTATTTTGTTATATTCAGTGTCTAGTGTGCCACGTGGGTACACTCTTTTGAGTTATCACATGTAGAATCTTCTCTGAATTTAGTGCTTTAATATTAATTGGGATGGCACATAATGGTTCTAGTAGTATTAGACCATCGCTGCTACAAAATTAGGCCTGTTTAGCTGTGTCTGGTGTGTATACGTCAATTAACAAGTTGACTGGAAAATAATTAAAATAATTGTACTATTTCTCCTTGATAGACAGTATTTTAGCTGCAGTTATAATATCCCATCACAATTCATTTAATGGTAAAATATTGTTGAGAAGTTAACAGAGACGGTGATGATGCCCCAAAGCTTAATCGGCTGTGTAAGCTTTCATACTCTGCCTGAAGGGAATTGCATATTGAATTAAGAGGGTGATACTACCAAATCCTACACTTGTCAAGCAGGGTATCTGCATTCACCTTGCCTCTCCCTAATTTCTCATCTAGCTCGACTGAAATACCGATACATGCCCTAACTTGAGTGTCATTGATTGTTATAAACAAACCACCAGTCTGACCATTGACATGCTGAACTATTTTGACATTGTGGGCCATAAAACAATATTAATTAGCCTATCCTGAGATGTTTTTTTGCATGTTTTTGTATGCTTTCCTACTGATTGCAACTGTGCATTGTATGTGTGTGTATGTTGTGAGCACCTCCTCTCGATGAAATCAGTGCTTTCAGCTGAATCAGAGAGGGGCTTAAACTATATATTTTGATTATTGTCATTTCCAAGAAAGAATCCGTACTCTGATGAAGGTCCATATGGACCGAAATGTTAGTTTTCAATAAATAATTGTCTTTTGCACAAGAGCAGTGTGCGGGCATTTCTTCATTTCTAAGAAACCAACCAAAAACGGAGTTTGAAAGGTGGTTTCAGTACTGTTTTATCTATGTCCGCTCTCACCAACTGTCACTTGGCCTCTTTGTAGACAGGAAAATAGGACTACTGTAAGTCCTATCGAGTCGACCCACTGGGTTGACCCTGGAATTTTAAGAAGAGGATGGGTCACAACCCCAACGTTCTCACGGTAGTTGCTCAGCACTGAGAGACAATGCTACTTCTTGCACTGTGTTTTGTCTCAGTGGTGATGGGGAAACCATTTTCAAACATTTCTATGATGACACATTATTCTAGGGTTGACCCTGGAAGTGTGTCAGGTACAGTATGTATGACTGGTCTACAAATGATAAATTAGTTGAAATTCATAAGTTGACTTGCTTATATAGATACAAAGGCTGCATTATTAGAATTCACAGGAATTAACCTCTTAAGCCCTAAGCATGTCCCCCTCCCCTTAAGATCATCAGTAGGTGGCACATACACCTGTGCCATATACCATCAGAAAGCTGGGATGCTAAGGAATCATTTGAGAACCTTTTATATCGATGAATATATAATAAACATCAGTTTTGAATTTCACTGATTCAAATTTTGAAAAATTTGAGTGAAGACGGGCTTGTGACATTAGGCCCAATGATTGTCACTCCCATGCTCAATTATGACTAATAAGTTGCTGCAGCAATTTCTTTGTTGATACTATTAGTTACACAGATTTGGTGCAAAACCATTTCTGACCACTTGAGAATAGAGCAAATGATCAGAAATTAAAGGGCCACTTTGCCGATTTTCAACCTTAATCCTATAATTTTATTGTGAGGAGGACATGGGATAATCGGACATTAAATTCACCAATGTGTTCTATGTCTCTGCCACATCAGCACCCCGAGAAACTCCTTTGGGTGACGTCATCTGGACGAGAGCAGACCTCTAGTGAACTGCAGACCTCAACTATTTTCAACTGTAGTAGGCCCAACTTGAGGTTAATTTGTCTCCACTCGCCACTCGCATGGACATTAATTCAAGATGGCTGCCAAATGAACCCCATAGGCCATTAGTTGACGTCGGCAAAATGACATTTTTTTTTTTAAACCATTAGGGTCCTAAAACAAACAGGTTATAAAAAAAAATGCCATGCGGGTACATGGGAACCTATTTCTCCTGCTAGATTAAACACTACGTTTTACTTTCCGAAATATAATGCAATGGTTTGCTGCTCACTTTTTATCTTGTAGGGTGACCAAATGCAAGTCAGCATGCCGATTTTGACAGTAAATTAATATTGATGTGGCTATGTAAGAATAAGGTTTACATAATGTATAAAGCATTTGATCTAAATATAGCTAGATTAATTAACTAATTTCTTTAAAGCACAGTAGGCTAAGTAGTGTAGGTCAAATAGGCCAGATGCCTAAGCAGCAGACACTGCAGAACCTGACATAAATTGTAGGCTGATTATGTTACTTCATACTGGGCATCTTAAGGTTACCTCTCCCAAAACTCAAATTTGGTAAATCCAAGATAAAGGTTTCAGCACCATGCAGAGTGTGGTGGGTGGGACATAGGCAACCAGGTTGTGCTTGGGTCGACTTCAACATTTGACATTTGTTTTTTTGTTGTTTAAAATTTTTAAAGTGAACCCGTCCTTTAAGAGGTTAAAATGTCCATATGCTACAAATGTTATTGCTTAATCTTAAACCTGCACTATGAAACCCAGCGGAATTGTGTATACAAGCCCTTTCGATCGGGCATAACCAGTGGTGCAAAATCTTCTCTGCAAACAGGAAGTACGCATTTATTAGAACTACATAAAAGGCTACAGTGTCATTACTAGAGCATAAATGTGTATGACACAAATAACAAACAATACACAAAGTTTCCCTACTTGAAGGAATTTCTTTTTTCTTGCTGTTTTATCCTCTTAACCTCCTTGTTTGTCTCTGTAAAACACTTAGCAGTTACCTCTTGGGACCGCCATTGTGTAAAAGGTACATAGTGGAAATACACTTTCTCAACACTTTTTTTGTCAGATCATATTAACTGATTAATTTCCAACTGTAGGCGATGTTAGCGACAGTAAGCCTTGCTAGCATAATGTGCTGGCTTATAGCTTACCGCACTAGCAAACCTTTCTGTTGCGAGGTTGTATATAAGGTTTGTCCTATTTGCTAGAGTAGGCCTAGTAAATTAATGTTAACCATTGCATAAGCACCATTATGTTAATTATGGGATGGTAGTGATTGTGTTCAAGGTATTAGTCAGATCCTCAGATATCACCAGGGAAACAGCTATGGCTAATAATAAAAAGCTATAATTCTATGATTCAGTTCAGGCGATTCTGAATCACTTGAACAGAATCAGAGAATTATGAAATTCGAAAAAGGGACAGAAGTAGGGGGCTGGGGGCTGGGGGCTGGGTCCAGCCTATGCCTACTCCTTAATCTTGTATTTTGGCAAGTTGCCATGGTAGAAATGGAATAATGCCCTACTGGACTTGAGCCTCCACATCAGCCATTAAAAAAAATAATTTAACATAAATCTTGCCAGGCATTATCCGTTATCTAATTCAGTATGATTTATAACACCATCCTAGAAGTTTACACCTCCCCCCGAAAATTGCAACCCTACGTAGGCCTACAGTTTTGGATAGGCGCACTACTGATGCTGCCACAGCACCAAATTAAAATGTGCTCAGTGTGAATGACAAGTTATCTCCATAGATGAGAGGCTTCAGTCTAACCTCTACCGTACTGTAACATACTATATGAATCAGTAATGGCACAAAATACCAAACGATGCAAGGGTCAGAAGTGCTGTTGGATGAGCTGGATGACTGTTGTGATCATTCTCTCACCTTCAGCAGTAAGCAGATGAGGTGTTCTGATCTTTACTATTTGACTATGACTAATTGTAATTGGTCCATCAAAGGGATCAACACTTTTTTCTCTTCCTCTGCCTTGTTCTGTACACTCTAAATATACCCTTCTTGTTACCTTGGAAACTAAACAGCGCAAGTAACATTTAACTGTGTCTAAAAATATATGCTGTTTTAATCTAGTGTGAAATTATGGCATATCTTGAGTTTGCATGCCCCTCCCTTTGATGTCAATGGATGTCATAAAGTCATGCGTATTACTGTACAAATGGAAAAGGCCATGATATTTATAATATTTAACAAACTTAATTATCACAAGAAACTTCTGAATTGTGTTTTTTGTATGATAACAGGCATTTATCTTATAGGATCTTGAGTATTGGAAAGACAACATAATTTCTAATTTAATCTAGTGTGGTGCCTGGCTGTGTTTTGTTATGAATAATAAAAATTTAAAACATGGGAGATTCAAATTATCTTGTATGTGGTATTTCATTTTAAAGTACATACATATGCATTAATGTGTTTCAAGTAAGACCAGTCTTATGTATGTATCTGATTTTCAACTGTTTTTAAAATAATACCAAAAGCCAATAACATTTGGTAATCGCTCCCGAAGTGAATGAGATATCTCGAAAAATAAATTCCAGATTTCCATTAAATTTGCTGTGCACATTCATGCCTCAAGAGGAAGAAACCTATTGATTTTGGTGTCCACATGACCTTTCCTCTAGTGCCACCATCAGGCCAAAATCTTTCAAATGAGCGTATCTCCTGATCCATTTGTTGTACATTCAGATCATTTGCTGGGAACATTCTTGACCCCTAGAGGAAGACACCTATTGATTAATATTCATTGATGACCCCATGACCTTTCCTCTAGTGCCACCATCAGGCCAAACTGAAAACAAGATATCTTGAAAAGTCATGGCTAGTGTGCCATAAAATTTGCTATACACATCCACAACCACAAGAGGAAGAAATCTATTGATTTTGATAACCCCATGACCTTTCCTCTAGTTCCCCCATCAGACCAAACTTTTAATTTTCAAATGAGCATATCTCCTGACCCATTACAGTCACAAACTTTGCTATGAATATTCATCACCCCTCGAGAAAGAGCTGACCCTGCTGACCCTGTGACCTTTTCTCTAGCATCACCATCAGGCCAAAACTTTCAAATGAGCGCATATCTCCTGATGCATTAGTCCTACAATCAGAAGATTTGCTGTGAAAATGCATGACCCCTAGAGGAAGACACCTGTTGATTTTGGTGACCCTTGAACTTTCCTCTTGTGCCACCATATGGATTGCCTGGGTTTGTTGAGACTGCCAATATCAGCAACTGTTTCTGTCATCTACCCAGTAAAATGTTGCATCAGTTATGATATATGATAGTAACTTATGACTGCAAGTTCTAAATTACAATGGAAGCAGTCAATTTAGATAGCTTTTAATCTGGGAAGTTGCCATTATTATAGACTTGCATCAATCCATGAATTGAGTGTCCATGAAGAACTAAATAATGAGTAATACCCTATGTTTATGAAGCACTCCTCTGAAAGCAAACCTAGTCTTGATGAGTTATGGCCACTGAGGTGTGGCCAGCAATAGCAACCCCTCCCCTATCCACACAACTCTAACCCACACATCAGACCAAAGCAAAAAATGCACGAAGTGCAATACCAAGAGGAGCATTGCAGATTCTACCTTTAATGCAATCCACATAGTTTCTGTAGCTCAGTAATTTTACTTCTAGCTCTAAAGTAGGCTAATGCAATACTTCCTTATGATTTATGACTATGAATTAAAAGTCAAGCTGCACTAAGGGCTGTGCAATCAAAGATTGCCATTTGGCACCAGAATATGACATACACCATAAAACAAAGCACCCTGCAAAACACCAGTCACATGCTTCAACAAAAAAACATAGCACTGATCATACACATTATTCACTAACAGCAACAAATGCACATCAAAGATGTGAGGGACCCATGGTACCGAATAGTGAAGTGACCTTTGATAGCCCCTATTGCCCTGGTCATCTTTGAGTATCTTGTGTAGATGACTGATGTTGCCAATAATCATGATTTTAGCAGTCTCTCATGACTCACCCATTCTACAAGTCCAGCAATAAACAGATAAGGTATCCTCACGCAAGTCTCTAACACCAAGCACTCCCTCCAATCTACCATGTGCATGCACAAGTTGCCACACATTATGAAATGTTCAAAAAGTAATGGCCAGCTTGCCTTGAATAATGAAAACCTTTTAAAATAACTTTAACTTTATTTAGTTGTATTCATTTGTGAAGGCTTATTGTACATACAAAATTGAAAGTTGCCCCATACCTTTTACATGTGTTAACTCTTACAATTCATTTGAATTAAGTTTTAATTTAATTTAATTAATTAATTAATTTTTAAATGATGACGATACACAGGCGTGCAAGCTCAGCCCCTGGTGCCAATTGGCCTTATTCACATGGCCACCATATTGGTTGATGGTGTAGAAAGATGTGCAAATGCTCATTCACTTCAATGTTAAAACTTCACTATAAAAATGCAAGATTTATTAACCCAAATATTCAAAACAACAGGCAGAATACACTAATGTAATTACAGACTCATGATTACTTGGTTCAGACTGTATTTAACCACCATAGTTTTCGTGTTTTGAAATAGATGTGATTGATTTGTCATCTGCTCATTGAAATGTATTCATAATAATCTAAGAAAATAACGCCATTTAAATTTTTTTTTTCTGAAATCATATTGGTTAGCAGCCTATGGATGGAGCCCTCTATAAATTCTATATGCCTGCTGTATTCATGGTTGTTTGGAGGCCGCCATGATCTCTTATTTCACCTAAACAGTTCATTAAAACTTGTTTCTGAAAACATTTGAGGTGAAAAATAGGCAATGCAATTGCTGAATCTTGATTCATATTTGATCTGCAACACCTAGTTTTGAGTTTTAATCTGACTGTTGTGCAGTAGGATCATAGAAATAAAATGTGTAGAATGGACATTCCCACGCATCAACGCTAACGCAACAGTCACATTGATTGCATATTGTGTTTTTATTGTTGAAAAATACTTGCAGAGTCTAACGCAAGGATCCCATAGCTCAAACGGAAACAGGTCAGGAGTGGTTATTGACCAAATGTGCTGTTATTCTCCTAAATACACATCTGTATTCATATACAGTACATAATCATACCACACATATAATTGCACCTAAACACATCCATTTATAAACATTATGCTGCCTGAAGATCAACAATCAATGAAGGAGCAGAGGTCTCTCAAATCTTACACATGGAACTGTTTGACAATAATAAAACTGCTAGTAGGGTCAGTAGAATCCCATTATGTATGTTGCAATCAAGCCAAATGCTAACAATTAGTGTTGTTTATTCTAAATGATTTTGGAATATAATGTGTATATATACACAAGCACACAAATACCTCATTACATATTATACCTGTACAGTATACATACATAGGTACCTACATACACATATGTGGCCTCATTTATTTCTCATTATTTGTGTCTGCACAAAACAGGGCTTGAAAGATGCGGACACCAGATTCTAAGCAGAAGTTCCGATTTATAAAAAACAAACTTGACACGAGAATGTGCTTACCACTACATACTTTTTACACCGTGCGTACGCACAGTTCGGAGGGATTGGGAAATAGCGAAGCAGACTGTAAAGATGGACTAATTGCAGAAAATGCAGAAAATATAGGATATAACCTATATTTGTCTTGTATGTTCACTCCACTGTAGGCATACTTATGACTGACCTAATTTAGAGTGCCATTTAAATCATGTTCAAATACATTTGGGAAATGGTGTTATATAATACTTCAGTGCACCATGATTTGACATAGGCAGCATCTTGATGTTTGATTGATCATTTTAAATTAAAAATAGAAATCAACCAGTAAGGGATAAAATTGAAAGGGATAACAATTCTTAGTCTGGTTCTTTTTAACCCCTGACTGTCATAAAATCTGCATGTATTTATCTATTTGAGATTTTATTTAATTAAATCAGTTGTTTGGATGTTCTTGGACACACTCCCTTGCACATCCCCCACTTTAATTAATTATTAATAATAATAATAATAATAATAATAATAATAATAATAATACATTTGATTTGTAATGCACTTTTCATTCAAAGCAAATTTCAAAGTGCTACAGAGTGCAATAAGAGCATAAAACAACCAACTACAAAGTTAAAAGGAAAAAAGCCTACAATATAGGCATAAAAGCAAAGAAAATTACACAAAATTAAGGGAAGGCCCTGTTTAAGAGGAGGGTTTTTAGGCCTCTTTTAAAAGCATCTAGATGCTGTGGTGCCTTCAAGCCGAGTAGAAGGCCCAATCCCCCATGGAGTGGAGCTTGGTCCTGGGGGCACAGAGAAGCAGGCTGTTGCTGGAAGTTGTGGTGGAGTTTTGGGGGGTGAGCAGTTCCTTGTGGTAAGGGGGAGCATTTCTGACTGATAGGTCAAGAGAAGTATTTTGAAATCAATTCTGAAGGAGACAGGGAGCCAGTGGAGTGAGTGTAGGATGGGCATGATATGGCGGTGTTTTCGCACTCTCATCAGGATCCTGGCAGCCCTGTTTTGGGTGTATTGGAGTTTCTGGTGACTCCTGCCAGGGATCCCATTGAAAAGTGTGTTGCAGAGTTTGGAAATGTTCTTGAGATGGTAGAAGGAGGTTTTGTACAGATGTTTGATGTGGGAATCGAAGGTCAAGTGAGAGTCAAACATAACACCCAGGTTGGAGATTGATGCGGAGAGGGGGATGTTTTGACCAGGAAAGGCCTGTTTGGACAAATACTGGCCAGTCCGAAATAAAGGTGGGGTAAAAAAACCAACAACTGAAATTACAGAAAGGCTTCCATGTGTTATGGTTAGAAAGGATGAGCACTTGGTCGTCACACTTGTTACCACACCAACCTCATACACGTGAAGTGCCAGAAAACACATTAGCATGAACCCCCCTTTCACAAAACTAAAGTGTCATACTCTGTCACAAAGTCATTCAAGTGTCTAGGCCTAGCCTGAGTACACACTGGGCGGGGCTCCATCTCTGGCACTGCTGGTGGCGGTTCCCTGTTGTCTACAGGTGGGGCCTGGGGGATTTGGGCTGCTGCAGTGTCATGCAGCAGGCAGTGCCTGAGGTCCCGAGGTATTGGCTGTGTCCTCGGGGGGCGGAGTCATTGTACGGAGGGGGCTGGCATGCCAACGCGAGCCATCCGAGACCTGGAATGAAGCTGAGCCCAGCTGACGGGTAACCTGGATCAGAAAGATTGGAGTTTGTTGTTGCAATGAGGCCTTCTTATTCTTACCCAGTCCTTAGTGGCACTGGCAGGTGGCTTGGCACGATGAGAATTGTCAAAGCGGGCTTTCATTTTCTCTTGCTGAAACGCTACTGTAGCAGATGTGGCGCCCACTGCAGGCTGAAGCTGAGGAGATTGAAGCTTGTGCAGGGGCAGCTGGAGTTCCCGGCCCAGCATAAGCGATGTGGGTGACACCCCCGTGGTGGAGTGTTGTGAGGCCCGGTAGTGCAGGAGTGTTCGGAGCAAGCTGCTTCTGAACATGCAGTCCTGTGCCATCTGTGCCCTGATGCCATTTTTGAGTGTCTGGTTGAGGTGCTCTACTCCCCCGTTTGCCTGGGAGTTGTAGAATGCTGTGCGAATATGACAAATTCCTTTGTCAGCCAGGTAGGATGCAGTCTTCCGAGAGGAATTGGGGTCCATTATCTGTTGTGATTGTGTCTGGGAGACCCCCGCAGGCAAAGTATGGTGGTTGTAGACACTCCCACTGGTGTGACTTAAGGCCACTTAGAGTGGAGGTCATAGGGCTGGGTATCGTTGAACTTAATAACCTACTTGACACTTTGGACTGTCTCAACATGTCTCTGGACCCACCCACAACCAGGGCCATACCTTAGATATATTTATCACAAGGGTTTTAAGTCATCATTTGTTATGGCTATTGATGTTGCTCTGTCTGATCATCTTAGCATTTTCCTTGAAATGTCTAGCAATCCTGATATTCTTATTCGATCGTAAACCATTAAAAAACGTTACATCAATGAGAATACTAGTGCACTGTTTATGGAGACTATTTCCCTGTCACCAATGTTTACTGCAGCCTTCTAAAATTGTGAATGCTATTGATGTTATTGCACCTGTTAGGGTGAAATCAACTTCTGGTAAGCAAAAAGCACCATGGAGAAATGCTGCATCTGTAAAAATCCAGAAAAAAAGAGTGCCGGAAAGCTGAGCGTAAATGGTGAAAAACTAAGTTCCACATTCACTATGACATCTATAAAGAGAGACTTCATTCCTACAATCTGGAATTTAAAAGTGCTAGACAATCTTTCTTCTCTGACATCATCAACAAAAACATAAATAATGCACGCACTTTATTTGTCACTGTTGATAGCAAGGATGTGCAGACATTTTGGGCGGCAGAGGCTCAAGCAAAAAAAAGGGCACTAACCCCACCGACACGCCTCAGCGATTGGATGGTGAGCACTTCTGTTCTGGAAATTGCTCAGATGGGTTGGGCTCTCTGGCATGGTCTTCAAGACTATTTGCAAGACAGGGACTGTTTTGTTTCCATTGGCAACTACACAGCTGAGCGAACTAGCATGATGTGTGGGGTACCTCAAGGTTCAATCCTGGGACCTCTTTTATTCAATCTCTATAGGCCTAATTGTGCACAAGAACAAAATTGCTTACCATAACTATGCGGACGACACTCAATTATACATAGCTCTCTCATCTAGTGACTATGCTCCTATAGACTCACTGTGTCTATGCACTGACCAAATCAATGACTGGATGTGCCAAAATTCCTCCAATTAAACAAAGGTACAACTGAGATAATTGTCTTTGGTGCTAAAGAAGAAATAAGGCTGAAAGTTGGTGTACATCTTGATTCCCTTTCTTTGAAGTCCAAAAACCATGTCAGAAATATTGGTGTTATTATTGACTCAGATCTAAATTCTATAACAAGTCTATAACAAAATCGGCCTATTATCATCTTAAAAATATAGCAAGAATTAGAGAATACATGGCCAAACAAGACTGAATTCACACTTTCATTTCCAGTAGGTTAGACTACTGTAATAGTCTTTTCTCAGGCCTTCCCAAAAAAGCACTTAGGCAGCTACAGCTCATTCAGAATGCTGCTGCTAGAGTTCTAGACTAAGAAAGTGGAACATATTACACCAGTTCTCAGGTCTCTGCATTGGCTACCAGTGTGTCATAGAATTTACTTCAACATACTGTTACTTGCCTATAAATCACTTAATGGTTTAAGGCCAAAATACATCTCTTGACTTGCTTCAACAATATGAACCCCCTCTAGACTTCTTAGGTCATCAGGGACTGGTCTGCTAACTGTTTCTAGGATCAAAACAAAACATGGTGAAGCTGCATTTAGTTATTATGCTACACATAGCTGGAATAAACTTCCTGCAGAGCTTAGATCCGCCCCCTTTTAAAAATAGGCTTAACACTTTTATGTCCACCTCTGTCTTTAATTGCTGATAATAATTTGCACTCTGAATCTAAAATACACTGTGACCTCTTCTTTTAGCCTTTTATACTTTTTTTTTTATTCAAAAGGTTTCATCTTTTTATTTTTCTATGCTCTTTCCTTTTTATCTATTTTATGTAAAAGCACTTTGAATTGCCTCTGTGTATGAAATGTGCTATACAAATA
>OMKL01048283.1:0-27118 GCA_900302295.1 Parasudis fraserbrunneri
TAATCATGTTTTACATGGTGCATAATGGCCCCCAAACAGCATTCAGCCAACAGCCAACTTCAAGACCCCTGTGCCTTTGATGTGAGCTCCAAATATATATAGTACATAGTGTTGGCTGAATGCTGTTTGGGGGCCATTATGCACCATGTAAAACATGATTAGTGTGTAGTTCCATAGTATTTATTTATAGGCATTTTAGACTTTCTTTTGGCAATGGGATTGGGTTTCTTCATTGAGCACGTATCCTTATCATTAGGGTACAATTATCTTGTGTTTTATTATAAATTCAAGCAAGCTTGTTGTATTGGCTTTTTTAGTCGACTTTAGTTGAAATAGGAGTGACGTAAACTTGATCTAATATTCAATCTCTCCTATTTAGTTGATTCAACAACAGTAAAAAAGCTTGCTTGAAAATATAAGTTGAGACAGCTGACGATTTTTACTGTGTGGTTCAGCAAGCAGCTTAATCAACTTTCCCCCCCTCAATCTTCAAGACATGATGACTGTCACAGAAATGTAATGCTGAATTAACAATATCATAAAGGCCTGTAAGGTACATCATTAATATTACTATATAATATGCTGTTGCAATCCTGTGTCTAATGCCACACACAAGAGAGCATTCCCCTACCTGTTGATTTCTTGCCTCAGAAGTCAGACAGGAACGGTTATGGGAACAAACAAACAAGCACGCTGCCTTGTAAGTTATCTACAGTATCTAACATGGCCAGCAGGCCTGGAGTGCGTTAGATCCCCTTGGGGCCATATGGGGCGTGGTGTGAGAGGCCTCTGCCGTTTAAGATAAGAGAGGGGAGGGAAAGGTATATATGTTGCAGCGAATTAGGTTCTCATTCACTGCACTGCTCTTAAGTGTCGCCAAAGTCTGTCTTAAGAGAAGTCACTTGCTTTTTCAGGCACATCTCCAATGTATTTTGGAGATTGAGCATTAATCAGTGACTCAAGGAGTTCTAGAGAGTAATGCTGTAGAAACTACTAAATCCAAACAGCTCTGTTTCAGAGGCCTGGCCCTCTGCATTATCCATATACTGACCAAGTCAGCTGTCACAACACGGTAAAATGGTGGAATGTACATCCGTTGCCATATCAAAGAACAACAAAGAAATCTTTCATTTCAACCAATTTCCTCCAGATGCTGCATGCAGTTATGTGCAATTAGCTTGATTTGTTATTTAGGTTTCAACTTCCTGGTTGCTGCCTAGAATTATAAGAAGAGGATGCGTGGGTGACAGCCCCAACATTCTTCAGCACTGGGAGACAACACTACTTCTTACTTGTGATTTGCCTCCCAGTGGTAAGGGGGAAACCATTTTGGAATGTTTCTATGATGACACTGACCCATCCTCTTCTTATAATTCTAGCTTACTGCATTGCAAGATTTCAATGATTCAATACAAGAGTCTGAAATAAAGCCAAGATTTGTGACACATCTGTTTCGTCAGGGTTCTGAAATGAAGGGTAGAGCACAGGTGAGATTTTAGATTAGGTCCATCCAACCTTATCCTAGGTTACCTTCACTAGATGATGGTCCATTTGTATTAAATCCACTAGATGATTTGTGGCCTTGAATGTCTTGGTAGAGTGGGAATTTGAGATAAGGTAGAGTGGCGTCTTGCATTCTAGCACTATATCATTAACCATCATGAGACACATGGAATGCACCAGAGCAGAGGCAGGATCAGCAGTGGAGGCAAAGGGCAGCGTTTTGTGAGAACTCCCCTCTCCTCAGCATGGCTCTGTCAACTAAACAGACTCTATCTGGACTCTGTTTTGGAGTAATCATTCCACTCAGAACTTCATATTTAATCCTGCCAGATGGATACCCTTCCAACTATGAAGAAACGATGATGCCACCAGTCAGAATCATATGAAATGCTGCATGTAAGGGCACTGTGAAGGTTGATATTCACAACTGTAATTGTTTGAAGATATAGTGTCAATGGCATGATTAAATGAATGATTTAGGACCGTGTCAGAACTTAAGCACCTAAAGCAGTGCTTTTAGTCAATGCATAGCAGTATTTTTAAGTAAGTGTTAAAACCATTGGATGATTTGTGTCATGATAGATGGGGAGTTGAGACAGCATGTGTGATTTTGTAGGGATGTGTAACCATTGAATTGAACTAAAACTGTTGCTGAAATCTATTTATGTTTGCACAGAACCTTCCATATGAAAATTACACATTATCCAAGCTTGCAGTTAGTAATCATGAAAGTGCCACTGTAGAATCTGCAGATTATACAATCGTTGAACACTATGCTGAATGAAGCCACATCTTCATTATATCAAAGGAAATCATTTTTAAAAGCATTTGAGAATATATTTACAAAAATCAAATGTCCAATGGGTCCACACAATGTCCAAGTGATTGTAATACTGTTAATAATATGTTTCTTTTAAGTGGGACCCCCCCTGCCCTTTTTGTGAAAAACACAGTTCAAGCCTTGGGCCATAGCAAATTTGCAGAGGAGCCTCCAGAGAAACATTACATGTATGCGCCTGTACATTTCATTCCTTTTCATAAATTGAATTTAGGCTTAAAAGCTAATCAGGGGTAAATCTGCTTATGGGTTTGTGCTATTGGTTCTGAATGGAACTGCAGTGCGTCCTTATGTAAATACAAAATATATATATATTTTTTTTAGGCTCTAAAAACAAAATGTTTTAGGCTCCACAATTACAGAATAGGCCACAGTGCTATGGTTTATTAGCCACAGTAATTAGAAGATAGTTTCCCTTGACTGTAAAAGTTGTTAGGTGGCTGATCCTGGGTGGTCTTGTCTAGAGCACAGAGTTGTTCTTGTTTCTGCGACCCAGATTGCGGCTGCCTCTCTTGTTCCTCCTCCAACACACACAGCAGATGATGAGGCTACTGATGATGGCAGTGCACACCACTGCTATGATGATGATCTGAGTGTCCCTTGATACCACTCCTTCTTCCCCCTTTCCACTGCTGGTATCTTCCCCCGTCTCTGAGGTGGGCGTGGCCTCAAACGTGGGGGAGATGGTGCTCCTCTTGGGGGAAGGAGTATTGGGTTTCCTCCTCATCTCCGTTGGGGTCACCACTGGATCATCCGTCGGGCTGAGAGGCATCAATTCATCATGGGTCAGAAGGGTGATCACCTCACCATTCAGTTTGAGGGGTGTGTCACACACCACAAGGCTCTCATTGGCCTTAGAGGGGTGCTGTTTCAGCCAATCCCTTAGTGGCAGGATATCCTGGTCACATCTCCAAGGGTTCTGCTGCAGCAGCACCTCCTCTGCTATAGTGAGGGCATCCAGGATCCCCTGTGGCAGATTGGGGAGGGAGTTGTTGTGCAGGTCAATCTGGCCCAGGTGGCTCATGCCCTGGAGGAAGCCTGACTGGAGGGAGCGGATGTGGTTGTGCTCCAGGGAGATGTTTACCAGCATGGGCAAACCTTGGAAGGTACCCGCTTCCAGGGTTGTGAGCATGTTGGTGTGAAGGGACACCTCCTCCAGCTGTTCCAGCCCTCTGAAGGCCCTGGGAGACACATAGCTGATCTGGTTGCGGCTGAGCACCAAGAGATGCAGCTGGGTAAGGTTCCTGAAGGTGTCGTCTTCCAGACGGCTCAACTTGTTGTCATAAAGCCACAATTGTGCCAATGCCATGGGCCCAAATATACCCTGGGACAGGCTCTCCAACTGGTTTTCATACAGAGAGATTTGGGACAGGCTGGGCAGGTTGAGGAAGACCCCTTGTGGAAGAGTTGTCAGCCTGTTGTGTGAGAGGAAGAGCTTCTGGAGGTTCTGAGTGTTGGATAACAGGTCAGGGTTGAGGTGAGTGATCAGGTTATCCTGCAGGGAAAGCTCCTCCAGGTTCACCAGGCTGTCCAAGGCTCCAGGAGGGATCTCCCGGAGTGAGTTCTTGTTGAGGCGCAGGATCCTCAGCTTGGAAAGATTCCGGAAGGTCTCCCATGGGAGCTCACTGATATTGTT
Source organism: Parasudis fraserbrunneri (assembly GCA_900302295.1). NCBI lineage: Eukaryota > Metazoa > Chordata > Actinopteri > Aulopiformes > Chlorophthalmidae > Parasudis > Parasudis fraserbrunneri. The sequence goes on from OMKL01048283.1 coordinate 3,978, forward strand.
CCAGGCTAAGCTGAGTACCTGCAGCTCAATAAGGGGACTGAATGTTTCCACAGGTACAGAGGTGAAATGGTTCCTACTGAGGTCCAGGACCCTCAGAGCAGACAGGGAGGAGAACCAGCCAGGGCGAAGCACCAGAAGCCGGTTGCTGCTCAGAGTCAGAGACTCCAGCTCGGGAAGGTTCCGGAACAATGCCTCTGGAAGATCTTGCAGTTCTGTGCCAGTGAACCCTAAGGCACCTATGTTATGAGCTGAATCAAATGTGTGAGGACGCACCTCCCTCAACACACTGTCTTTAACCACAAAGACGCTAAGGGCATTGGCGAACTCAGTCAAGTCTTCAGGTTTAAGTGAATAGATGTTACAGTTGGATATGTAGAGAGTGGTGGTAGATGAGGGTACATCGGTGGGGAAGTCCGAGATTCCACTGCACAGGATTTTGTTTGAACGGCACATGCATCCTTCTGGACACACCCCGATAGCAACTTTGAAGTAACAGAGGAGGAGGAGCATGTGAAGGGTTGTTGACAGGTCCATTGTTCCCCTAAAACAACAGGAGAGTTTCATTAGCTTTATGATCAGACAATGAACCATAATAATGGTAATGTGGCCATAGTCAACAAACCAATTAGATGTAACAAATAACACTACAGTGGTACAGCATTGGTAGGAGCCCTTGAAAGGGTGTATTCTAAACTGTGTACAGTATGTGGCGTATCAGATTCAGTCAGAGGGCCCCACGTAAGCCTATAAGAATGCAGTATATTTAGCAACCTTTGTTTTAAAGCCCCAAGCTGGAATTTATTTAACCATATAAATGTGGGGTTTATTCATATGCATTCTTAAAGAGTTTGATTTGTGATTCATGAATCAGAATATACTGTAGTTCTTCTTAACTCCAATATTACAAACATTACCAATGTAAACAAACCTTTTGCAGCCCCAGAATATAGCAAATACATTTTAAAACTCATTTTTACCTGACGTCTATTGTTAGTCTTTCTATCAGGAGTTCGGTCAATGGAAAAAATAATTAAATCATGTCTCTATTCTTTTTTCCCATTTTTGGTGGTGGGGCTACCCTTTTGTTTATGCTTGGATCACGGATTGAGCTTTCAAGTTGGAATGTGCTGTCAGCCTCCTTTTTTTATAGGTTTGGTTCATGATGGTAGCTGAGCTCCTCTGCTCTCTAACACAAAAAAATTATTTAAAAAATAAAATAAAAAGAAGCTCTGCTTTGAAAAATGAACGACAAAAATATTTAGTTTGTCCCCATTCAATATGGACATAGGCTCTGACTCTGTACCCTCAAGTGGACTGATTTCTATACAGAATGGCTACATTTCAATGAGGCAAACTGGCTGCAGATGTTTGAGGTCCGAGACTGACTTGACTGGGTTGTGCTCAGTGTTTGAGGCCTGGGGACTGACTTGACCGGGCTGTGCTCAGTGTTTGTAATGGCACATGAGATTGCATCTACAAAACCTTGCCAGCATAATGATCCGTTATGTGCACTCCTCATACAAATCCCGGTTGGGCATGTAGGTCAGTTTGGCAGGCTTACATTCTTTTCTCAGTGGTTGGGAGGTATTAAGGTGCAGACTGGGTCTTTCCGAGGAAAAAGGCCTTTTGGTTCTTCCACTGAGCTCACCCACAAGGAAATCGGGTTTTATTTATTTCATTTTTCAGATCAAAGGCGAGAAAACATAAAATGGAACCTGGTGTTTCCCAGATGTTCCCCTTTTTTTCTCGATACATTTTCAACCCATTTTTGTAGGGAGTGCTTTCCCTATGGGGTCATTAGATTCCACTGTACTACAATGCATCTCATTTTGTCTTGTATATATCCCCAAATAATTATCCTCATGATTAGCGTAGGTCACGGAAGATTATGCGGTGGAACATGCTTTACCCAACTGATTACATCATAACTACCACTTCCCTGTCCTTGTGTGTAATGGTTTGGAGAGGGCAGAAGGGACATCTCAGTTAGTCAGGGGTGAATTTCTGCTTTACACTTCCACCAGCAAGCTCACAGACTTGGCCAGATGTCTGTTAAGGGAATTGTAGTTGAGCACTATCCTAACACATTTCCTCTGTGTTTGAAACGAAAACACAGATAACACACGAGAATGTACAGAATCACTGCGTTGCACATATCCAGCCACAGCCTCGATGGAAAACGATGTAGTGTGCGTGCCTTATGACTCCTCACCAATATGGATTTCATAAGGTTCCCATTGAAAACAATACTAACAGCTACACCACGTTCCCCCTGGTATATGTCCCAGTCAAACCAAAAACCACTGTCTGCTCCAGACTGAGCCAAGCTGGAATGTTCTCCGCTACAGTGTAATGGCTAAAGCATTTCCAGTTCACCATTAATTGCAGTGCCCCATTTCCATTTACTGAAGTATCAGCACTTTGTCAGTCATGAAAAGACTGAACCAGCAAAGTGGAGAACTGTAGTATAGGCTATGTTGAACAGTCTGAGTCACCGAGGCACTGAGATTACACAATGTATTATTCATTTAAACTTTCGAAAAATAACTTCTTTTTTTATCGAGGACACTTAGGACCGAAGCGATAGCCCATCATAAACCACATTTCCTTTCACTTAGAGACCACATAACAATGCACTTCATTCAGTTTAAGTGATGTTGACACAGAGCATTCAGATGCACACATGAACGGGCAAAACAAAAGGCGCACATTGTCGGGCAAAAACAAATTACAGAATTTGGGTTGCTTACTTGCCTTTGTAGGGCAGAGTACACCTCTACATGTATATGCGTACCACTATATCTGTACCCCTCTACATGTGTATATACTATCACTACAACTGCTGGTTGTCTTTGTAGGACAGTACTCTAGCCTACATTACCTTATATCTGTTAGAATCAATATGGTACTTTTTTTTTCTGTCTTTTTTTTTACGTGACATGATGACTATTATGAAATCGTCCCGTACAATTATCCTCAACAGGACACACTCCTACTGCTCAGTGATTAGTATTGTAAGTGACATGCTGTTATTGCAAAGCTTACCTCCTGCGGGTGAGTGAACAGAGAAAATGAGTTGGTGAGGAGTGCCGGTTATCTTTTATCCTCTTGTGCCCTCGCTCCCACCTCCTCGTCACTTTCACAAGTTGCGCTGATCAGTGATTCAAGTCCTCTCCGAACTCACATCCTCACATTTTCCTGCTCTTCATCATCATCATGCTAACTTTTTTTGCTTTTTTGCCACGCCTGTGAAAGCTGCAGGTCCTCAGCTGGAGTTACTGTGGTACTGCCCGGTGTTCTAGCTGTCTCTCTGCCCCTCTCACATTCTCTCTCTCTCTCTCTCTCTCTCTCTCTCTCTCTCTCTCTCTCTCTCTCACACACACACACACATTTGGGGAGGGGGGTTGTGGTAGGGGGAAGCCCCACCCTTTTGTACAAATCTTTCCATGGGCTGGATTTGTTTTTATAATTCTGTTTTTTTGTGAGAGAATGATCTTTGGAGTCTCCCCATCAGTGTGTGTCGATGTGTGACCAATGTTTTTATTATCATATGGGGTCCAAATGTCCCCAAAAGAGTAGAAAACTGACAACATTTGAAAAAATAAAAAGGTATTTCTCATCTCGGAGATTAGATAGCTGCACCGGGTAGTTTTGGGGGGAAATAACTAACCTCTGAAAAGTCAAAATATAGTAGGATATATCTTTTATTATTGAACATATTAAGTGTTACAAGAGATGGATCCCTGGAGCACTGTTTGAAACTAAAAATAATCTATTTGGCTGTGTTGCACCTACCCTGCCACCACCTTTACCATACAAAGAAGCATCCTCTAAGAGCAATGTTGGTTCACTTTGTTTCAAATGGTAATTTATTTGGATTTGTGTCCAGATTATGAACAATATTCAAGCATTTGTTACTAGTTATTGTAGAGGTAATTTTTTCTTCTCAAAACTACCCGGTGCAGCTTTTAGATTGGGGTTAGGTTAAGAGTTTATTAGGAGTTTGATTAGGAGTTAAAGTTAAGGGTCAATGTAAGGTTTAGGGATAGGTGAATGAATGAAGTCAATAGAATGTTCTCATATACTTACAGTATGAGATCATTCACCTATTCCTAAACCTAACATAACAACGAGGCTATATACTATATACACCAACAGTGTGTCTGTGTGTTGTATGTCACTGCTTTTTTTGGTGTGTACATGTGCCAGAGAAGAGGTAGAGCAGATGGATGTTGATCTCGTTAAATTGTAGGCTATTAATTTGTGTGTGTGTGTGTGTGTGTGTGTGTGCGTGCATATGTGCGTCACAGCTCACATATATTCACCAGGCAGCTGACCTCTCTGCATAACTTGTCTCCGCATAACATTCTGTCAAAACATATTCTCTTCATTAAGTTAGGGATTGAAGCTTGAACATTAGTTGAAAATATTGTGTTCTTTGTGTACGTCAGGGAAAGGAATGTTTTGAAGCATTGTTCCTATTAACATTCCTGTGTTGCTGTAAGTAAATCCATGTGTATTGGAGCAGAAAACGGTCTTATAATTACCACCTCCTCACCAGAATTTAGATTGTGAGTGCAGAATTAACATGTAAAAGGTCTTAGACTTCATGGAAACCTTTTCATTTTTGAAACAATACAGTAAAGATAACAGGCAAAGAGTGGACAAATAAATTATATTCGTAATCAAACCCTTGCAGTCAGTCACAGTTCATTTTATTGTTGGTTAGAGTATCTTAATACACCAAATCTAGGGACCAGCTTTATGGTAGCACTGGCAAAATTAATACAGTATGCCTTGACATTAGCATGCACAGTAGCCTACCAAGCCTACCAACTTGCTGGTAAAGCACCTCTTGCCCAAAATTCAAGTCAAGTCAAATTTATTTTTTATAGCCCAAACTCACAATACATGTCTCAATGGGCTTCACAGGCCCACACAGATACAACACCCCCTGGCTAAACTCCCAAGGAAGATAAGGAAAAACTCCCATAAGAAAGAAAACCTTAATAGGGGGGAAAAGAAAAAAAAAAGGAAAAAACCTTAGATGGGCAATTCAATGGGAGATCCCCCCAACCAGAATGCCAGACGTGCTATAGGTGTTGAAGTGGACAACAAATTACTATACAACAAGGTAGTAATAATAGTAATGAAAGTCTAGAGTATAATAGAAAAGGCAGTACTCCATCAGCACTCCATCAATTAAAAAAGAAAACAATACCTCAAGTCTTCATTTTACCTGTCTTTTATTTGTATTGAAAAAAATAAAAAATAAAATAAAAATCTGGCTAGAAACATAGCTGCTGTCAACTGGAAATATTGATCAGAGCATGAACAAGGTTTGTGTCTGATAGAATTATAGAAAATAGTGAGTATTCATTGATTATGCTGAACCCTTCAGATGAAGACCGATAGAAGTGTACTTTAAAATTTCCTCTCACTTTTATTTTCAGACCATATTATCTAACAATTGGAAATGAGTGTTGTGCACATTGATTATTTAAGACAGTAGAGGTTGTGGACATTGAATTATAAGGCCTGAATTATAAGGCCTGAATTTCAAGTCCTCTACCTATAAGTATAACATTTCCTAAAATTCAACAGCGACAAAACAGAACTCCTCATCGGCTCCAAGTCCACCCTCAGCAAAGTCCCCCCACTCTCTCCACTGACTGCACCACTGTCTCCCCCTCCTCTTAAGCACACAACCTTGCTGTATTCCATGACCCCACCCTCTCCCTAAACCCTCACATCCGCCAAATTGACGAATCCTCCTTCTACCACCTCTGCAATACTGCAAAGATCCGTCCCTCCCTCTCACGCCCTGCAGTTGAAACACTCATCCATGCCTTCATTTCCTCCCATCTTGACTACTGCAAAACACTCCTCTACGGCATCAGCGGCATGCTCCATCAACAGGCTCCAAATGATCCAGAATGCATCCACCTGACTCTTAACCTACACCAAATCCTGGCACCACATTACCCCAGTCCTCAACGACCTCCACTGACTCCCTGTCTCCCACCGGATCGATTACAAAATCCTGGTCCTCACCTACAAAGCCCCTCACCAGCTGCCCCCCACCCCATCTCACTGACCTCCTCTCCCCCTACCAACCCTCTCGGTCCCTCAGATCTACCTCAGCCTGCCTTCTCTCCACCCCCAAGTCCAACCTTTGCATTTCTGGGGACAGAGCAAAGAGATTAAAGCTAGAGGGGGGCACTTCCTATCTACACGGTACAGCCAAAGTGTTCCCATGGCTACTGTGCCATTTGAGGCAAATTCAGGACACTCCACCTGTTTTCTACCCAGAAGACAACACTGCTTCTTCCTCATTTTGCATTCAGCGGTGGTTTATGCATTACTGCCACTTAGTGGAAAGTGTGATGGGGATCAGTAACCTCATTACGGAATAAATCAGAGCCTCTAGGACCTAGAGTCTAGGTGGTGGTATACACATGAGAACAGTCAATTTCCCCTAAACGCATTGTAGACGATCATCCTACTCAAATGGTGTCATGACATGAGGCACAGGATTCTTCACGAGTGCACACTCTATGTATCTCTATGGGATAGAGCCTTCTATCCAGGGTAGCCCACAAGCTCTGGAACTCACTGCCCCAAGACATTTGGGACTCAGAGTCCACCTCAAGACCCACCTCTTCACCACTGCCTTCTCCTAGCCTCCCATGCTTATGTGTCTGTCTTACATCTGTATGTTGTTTGTCTCACTACCCCCACCCTTATTGTGGAGCGACTTATAAAAAAGCACTATATAAATATTATTTATTATCATTATTATTATTATTATTATTATTATAAGTGGTCCACAGAAAATTCCTCCAAACCTTAGTCTCGATGTCATTGAGAAGCAGGTACCCTCCCTGTGTCTCCAGGATCATGTCTTGAGGCCAGAGACGGCCTTTGGCGTCCAGCCGCTTGAGCTTGGCTACACCATCATTCAAGCTGCTCACCTCCTGACCATCCAGCTCACAGGTAAACAGGTGCTGGAGAGGCAGTGTGTGGAGGCAGTAATGGGAAATCAGGAGAGCTCGAAGTTGTTTGGTGCTACAGTCATCTATGTTCTGTTAGCCTGGCATAGATATCATATTCTGCTATTGGAGTCAATGATTCTTACCTCCACTCTGTATTGAAAGTTGTCTGACTGTTTGTTCAGTGTTTCGGAGTACTCCTTTCTCTGCACTGAAAAAACAGAAGAAGGTTATGGTTATAAAAAAAAAAAAATACCAGACATTTTGAGGTGTACAAAATATTAAATGAATGTATAATATCTGCAGTTTTGTGTTCATGTTTACGCCTGAACATACTGTATATGGATTTGCCACTGGGCCTGGAAGTGCTGTTTCTCTGTATCGGTGAGCTCCTGTGGTCATCTTGGTGAAAGCCCCTTCTCGGCGGGTTGAGGTCCTCTGGTGAGATACCCCTAAAAACACAGTGCAAGGCACGTTAGCAACCTGGATACCTTATTATATGGGCCATTACATACCTGCGGGCACATTCCATAACAATAAACCATCGGTGATGAGTTCAAGATAACACAAGGGTTCGACACATATCAGCTGGGGTATGAACACACCACTTAAATGTTCTTATCATGGCAGGGTGTGTGAGCAGTGTGGATTGTTGGAAGAGCTTTCAGTTAGTACCCATTCAAAACTCACTACCACCGCCAATTTCCCCTGGAAGTGACAGAGAGGTAGCCTGGATCCAGCCCCCTGAATCGCACTTCTGCTCTTTTCCAAATTCCATAATTATATTATTCAATTCAAGCGATTTCTGAAACGCCTGAACTAATTCATAGAAGTAGTTAAATCAATCAATCAATCAATAAATAAAAAGGGAGGAAGTGGTTGATTCAGGGGGCTGGATCCAGGCTACCGGAGCAGATAAATACTGATACTCTACCTTGGTGAATAGGAAAAGGGTCCAGTGTTTCCAAACATTTTTAACTGTGATGTCAGTAATCTGCAAAAAGTAAATATTATTGTTAGCTTTTTGGTATAAGAATGGAAAGTTGGGTTTACTAAGATTCACTTAGAAGCCACTCCATACAAAACCCTTAACAAGGCTTGATTTCATGAGCTGACATATATTTCAACACACCATCACTTAAAATGGAGTTGTTTCTCCCGGCCATGGGAGAACTTAAAAGATCTCAAATGACTCAGTCAAAGATTGACAGCAGCAGCAACTATTCAGAACTGCAAATATAAAATCAGATTAATTTATATATATATATATATACACACACACATAAATAAAAGAATAGAAGGGGAGGTCTGAATTCACAGTATTAAATCAGACATCTTGGTCCCAAACAACATGTGATTGTAATCAAATAGCAGGTGATTACCATTAAATGTCAACCGTGGCCTGTGAGATGTGGCTTTGCGCCATGAGAATACTATGAATAGGCTATTTTGAAATGGAAAATAAGATGCATTTATTTTTGTTCAAGAATAATGCTTAATGTGTCTGGGAAATCAGGCGGAAATGTGAAACAACACAACTAACAGAATAGATAACATTCCTAAATAAGGTTAAGGCACAATTATTTTCAGAGCAGTAGCGTCTTCTTGCCCAGTATCACTGCTAATGAGCCATAGTACAAAGTTTATGCTGTTTCAATTCACATTCAAGTCTTAACTTTCATCAAACCGACACACCTTTTGTATGAAAGGTTAGGTTACACGGGGACAAGTTTCCCATCAATCATACTGCGTTAATTCCTACAGCATACTTATTCTCATGCCACGCTTTACAGGATGTACTTAACAAACCTTAACTCAACTTCATCCTATAATCCAGACACCACCATTCCTCACCATTACCTCTCAACGTTCCCTCTGCCCTCTTCTCACTGTTCCAGTGTTTCATACGACTTGTTCATTTCACAGATGGCGTCCATCCCTTTCGCACAGCTTAAAAGAAATAAATATCCCTGACTTCCTGCTTAGAATCTTAAGGATCAAAGTACACTACATTGACTGGCGTTGACAGTGCAGTAGGGTTGGCCCCATTTGCAGTTTCTTGATATGGAATTTCAGTGTGACGGAGAGCAGCAAATCTCTGGGTTAAGTGCTTATGAGTCCAAAGGTTTAGGAACGCCTGGCAATACCTCCTTCCTGTTGATCAAAGGTCTTAAGATCACACAGCTCTTATGCAATTATTTAAGCTTTGGTTCGTCTCATACATAATTACAAGTAGGTGATGTTGTTGTAAATTCTACGTACACACCTCACTCTACTTAGGAAATCCATAGAGGCCAAATGAGCAAATTAGGTAAATGAAAACAACCATATCAGCATCTTATGGTTAAAAATACAACACCACACTAAAGGGTTAGTGAATAGTCAAACCATTTATTTAACCATCAGTTGACGTGTATATACACACTCACAATATTGACAGAGCCCATCTGTAAGAGGAAATAGTTTATTTTGTAAAGAAAAGTGGGTGTCTCTTCAGAGGACAGTGAGCTGGGGACTAGGGTCGTCTTCTCTGAAGACTGGACAGTCTAGGCTGTAGCCTTGGCCTGAGTGGCCTTGGCCAGAGCCTTCAGGTCTGTGATGCACTTGGCGATGCTCTCCTTCTCCTGAAAGACAACACAGATGAAAAGACATGAGGTCAGGGAAACGTCACCTCGGAAGCAATCTAAAGGCAAGGCGAGGAGAGAGATTCCACTCCGATACATACGTACTGTATGCCAAAGCCATCCAGCAACAACAAAAAATAATCATGCTATACAAGGCAATGTCAATTAAAGCAACACATAAGAGCTCAAACAGCTCAAATATGTCAAATGCAGAGTAAATTCAAAGGGAAGTTCTACATATGACCCAGTAACTACCTCTAGTGGACAGTTAAATGTCTGACAATGAAAACACCATAGCACTAATCCACACTTGCATTGACATGATGGCGCAAAATGTAAAGCTCTTAATATAAAATGAATAAACTGACAAACAGTGTAAATGTAATTGGACATTGCCACCAGGAGTTTTTTTTGTTTTTTTTCCCCCAATGGATAGTAATACATTCACTGAGTTGCATATCCACACAGGTAGAATTATCAGCTCAGCTGCTGGCTTGTGTGGCCAGGGTGAATCATTTACACATGCTGGTAAAATTTTGTCTGCGGCTGGTAAGTTTGTCTACTCTACCAACCACTTTGTCAGGTATCCGACCACCTTAGAGTTTGTTTGCTGTTCTAAACATCAGTTTAGCAGGTAAAATGTGGGCTAGTGAATGTTGGCGTTGACCACCCACACCGGCCGATGGACATAGAAGTGTATTTCCTGCCCTGCTTGTGGTGATCTCATAGACCGTAGCCCAGGACCAACCTGCTGGGGGGTGATGCTTGAAACGACGCTCTTCTCCACCCAGCTGACCATGTGCTCCTGCTCCATCCGGCGGTGGAGGTGCTGCAGAGCGATCTGGTAGTCCATGCGTTTCTTCACCTCGTTGGTCACCATGTGCAGCCTCTCCCTGTAGTTGGTCTCCAAGAGCATGGCCACGTTGTTCTGGGAGGAAGAGAGAAGAGACACGTCTATGCAACCGCACATCATCACGTACAGGCCTGCTCTAACAGCCACTCCGGTGACAAGCTGCAATTTAACTATTTAAAACAGTGATGAGTGTGAGAGGCCAGGCCTGCTTACCCTCTTGGCATCGAAGAGCATCCCTCTTCCATCTACTCTCCACTGCTCCTTCTTCTCACGGTCAATGGCCTGAGCCAGGCTGGTAATGGCCAGGTCCTTCACCTCCTGAGCCTTGGCCACTTTGTCCTGCAAAGTCACACACAGACAAGATGAGAGATGGGCTACAGTGAAACAGTTCATTAAACTCAGGGTTTGGTTCATATCATGGTTTGGGGATCACAGTTTCAGGTAAACATGTTTCTTTCCATACAGTGGGGAAAAAATACCATTGGCAACTACAATACAGTAACATTACAAAGTATAGTAATATACAGGAACATTTGTCAAAAACAAAGTTAAACAAATGTGTGCCTTAATCATACTGCTTGCTGAGAGCATAATAAAAACAGACACTTATTGTGAACTAAAGTATCACGATACACAATACACACCCCTACTGCAATGCAGAGATTTTCATCTCCCACTCAGGAGTAATGTAGTGGGAAGTCAGTCAGGTAACTATCAGTTGCCCTGGAGATCCATCCCATTGTGGTGTGAGCTACATAAGAGTTCTGGACAGTTGCTTGACAATTCTACTTTGTGTCCGTTCATAAAGATCTGGAATTACTCTGTTGCTGAGGTGGCGATAAGAGGGGATATAATTTCATGTCATAATTCTCATCATTTCGAATAATCTGTCAAACTTAACTTGGATAGTGGTCCTTATGGATGTCTTTTAGCCATACCAAATCTCTCATTACCAACACCACCTCTGAGGTTATAATTCATCATAGTGTTTAAGTTATCTGGTGGCAGAGTTGCCTACTTCTTGAAATACCCCCCTAAGAACACCACCTATAGTGGGGACAGCTGTTTATATCCAAGGCCAAATTGAGTAGTAGCCAAAACTAAAAACAGTTTCAAAGTTAATACTCAATATCCTCAGGATGATCAAGGTCGGCAGTGGTTATGAGAGTTTGTGATGGCGGGGACTCAAAAGGATCAGTAAAAGTCAAAGCCCTCCATCCATCCAGCCAATAGAAATAAGTTAAACCTGATGTCGATCCAATGGATAAATAAACAAAAACACAAAGATGCACAGTCAGTAGCACACCTCATTCAGTTTGTCAGCAAAAGCGGCAACATCGGGGCCAAACTTCTTGACACCGTAGACGATGACAGCACCTATGGAGGCTGCGACTAAGGTCTCGTGGTTGATGACGTAGATCTCCTTGGAAAGCAGGTAGGTGATGAGGCCAAAGCCAAGCATGTAGGGACCTGGACAGAATAGGAGATGAAAGTGAGCTTTAGCCATGAGAGTTGTTTCTCAGAGTAGAATACCATAAAAGCCAAGTCATAAAATAGATTTATCTAACGGAACAACTCTGAAACAAGAAGAGAGATGGGCACAGGATCAGTATAACGGGGCAAATACACATATGTCTGTACATGGTACTCTTATAGTGAGACATGGTATATGATGTACCACCACATAACAAGAGGACCAGCGAAAAAGGTAAATAGACCAATGGTGCATAATGTGTAGTACCAAGCAGGATATGGCACAAGACTTAGCATAGTTGTAGTCGGATAGTGGGATATGGTACAAGATGTACCATATCGGGAGATCATGGGACATGGCACAAGATGTAGTATAGTTGTAGTCAGATAGAGGGATATGGTACAAGATGTAGCATAGTTGTAGTCAGATAGTGGGATATGGTACAAGATGTAGCATGGTTGTAGTCAGATAGTGGGATATGGTACAAGATGTAGCATGGTTGTAGTCAGATAGTGGGATATGGTACAAGATGTAGCATGGTTGTAGTCAGATGGTTGCACTGGGATTTGGGATGGAACAGTGCCATCACATGGACATGAGCCTACTGACCTGTGACTCCAGTCTTGGGGTACAGGAGCTGGAAGAGCTCCTCTGGGAAGATGCCATGGCGGACCTTGCCTCCTTTCTCTGGCAGAGGAGGTACTGGGGCCAGACTCTGGGAGGTTGTGTGGAGGGGACGGGATGCGTGGACCAGGCTGTGGAGAACAGAAACAACATGGAAATTAATTTACTTAATAGGCCCTTTTCACAGCAGACATTTTGACATGTCATTGCAGGGTAAAAACAGGTGTAATTGATAACATTAATTATGGTCCCGCTCCATTTAGGTGTGCCAGGGCCAGGGCCCTGGTATTGTGCATGCTGTCTCACTGGAATGGCTGTGACACAAGTAAGTGAAACAGGACCATAATTAATGTTATTAATTACACATGTGCTTACCCTGCGATGACATGTCAAAATCGCCGCTGTGAAAAGGGCCTATAGGAGGCATAACAATATTACAAGTAGGGATGCACCAATACCAACACTGGTAGGAGAAATCGGGCCAATGAAATAAAATTGGGCTCTGGAAGCTAGATGGTTGCTATGGACTCCGGCTGCCATCTTAGGAGGATCACTAAATGTACAAACAGTCAACTGGAAAGAGCCTCTACATATCATGTCATTCCAAAGATGTTATGTCCCGTGACATCAGCTTCCCAAGCCTGACAAAGTATCAATATCTAAGGGCTTCTTCAGTAAAAGGTGCACTTACTAAAAATGTGATTGTGTGAAATTATCTTAGAAATAAGCACGTAATTTAGTGGTCAAGTGAGTCTACACTCGACGGTCCAACAATGAGGACCTTATAGACTAAACTACTAATCTATGTGCTTATTCTATGAAATTTTGTGTGTGGTTGAGCCTACACTGTCCTCATTTGAAACAATCAAAATCTTGGTTAGTGCATCTTTAAGTCCAAGAGATGCAAGGATAAGCAGACCATGCAGGATTCAATGTGGCTTGTCTACAATATTGTCACTGGGTGTACATATTTAGGAGAACATGCTAACAGGGATATATGATACAAATTCATGTTGCATAACATGTAGGGCTATATATAATAATTATTAATTTGAACCTTGATATGGTTAATTTTTTGTGGTAATGTTGTGGTATGCACTATCATATCATGTTAGCAACAAATAGGTAAGCAGCTGTTATTAAGAAACACAAATATGGCACATACCAGGCTCCAAGAGGACCACTGCCTTTCGCGGAATTCGCTGAAACCAGAAAACAACAGGCCATGAATGAAAACACAATTGCTTTCAATGACAATGACGCAAAAAAAGTCAACAACGGCCCAGGTCAAAGACGCAAGTTAGCTACAAGTAGCGAACTGGAGCTTTCTAGATATCACTTGAAAGAAGCCTGCTGACAACTTGGCATGCTTCAAATGAGCAAATACAAAAACACATTTGTAGAAATTTGATGTAGTTTCTGATTGTACAAAATGTCCAGTGCACTGATAACATTAGCTGTCAGAGAGGTGACATCTGCAGGCATGTACTGCAAGCTAGCGTGGCTAATATTACCCAGCTAGTAGTGAGTTTGCTCGGCTTGCTAACGTTAGCTGGCTTGACGAGCAAGATGTGGGTTCAAGATAAACGCAAAGAAAATAGCATTTGCTTATACTATGCTCTCATATATAACTAATAACTTTGACGGAACCGCTAACAGTAACGTTACCTATAGCTAGCGTTAGCATGTCACTCATTCAATGTGCGGCCTTCACTTTACCCTTCAGCTACTCATTCACTTGAAATTAATTTTACTCCGTGGTAATTCCGTTATGCCGATACACAGTTGCTTAATTATAATCTCATAACGTAGACAATTGCATACCTGAAACGATAATGAGCCTAGACAGCATGTTTGAAAGATGAAGTGCCAAGTTCCTGCAACACCGGGCACCCTTGTTTCGGCCTTTTCGTGCCCTTCTGCAAAGAGCCACAAGGATGGCGGAGACACAGGAAATCCATGTCAAACAACGCGAGATGAGCGTATTTTATTTTTGGAGCTGTTAAAGGTGTCCACCAGATGACACTGTTTGCAAGTATACATAGTCATGTCAATGAATTTTTAACCAAATTGACTTAGTCTTGAGACTAATTAATAACCTCACTTTATCAGTCCATATGACTTTTGTGAAAGTAGCCTATACTGCTCAGGCAGTTATATGTTCACATACTATATATATTAAAATGTATTCATTAGGATAAACCCCTTGAGATGTACCATCTAGTTTGCGAGGGGGTCCCAACATATATCACAATCAATACATAACATAAGAGCGACAAAATAAATTAAAGAAATAGAAATACAATTATAAATACGACAATGTACAAATGTACGACAATGTAAAAAACACAAACCACATACATTAATACATTACAATGTACATTACAACCACAAGGTGGCCAAAGTGGCCAGAAGTACATAAACAGCGTGAGTGAATCACCAGATACCATCAGGTATAAACATCATGTAACAGTAGATCTAAACAGTGACAGCATCATCTATGACAAGAGCAATTAATCTCAAAGCAAGAAGACAGGGCACGCTTAAACATACCAAATGATGAAATGGATCTAATATCAACAGGTTAATTATTCCAATCAGCTGGGGCTTTAAACATAAAAGCTCTTTTGCCAATTGTTTTCTTAGCACGAGGGACAGAGAAATAGAGCTGGGCAGAGTGCTTAACTTGGTAATTTGAAGTAAGAGGTACACAATATTATAAATAAGGAGGATAATTTAAATGAATACATTTAAATATAAGTTGAAGCCAGTGAACGTGTCTTCTTACAGTAAGAGATGGCCATTTAAATGCATCATGCATTGTACAGTGATGAGTGAGAAAAGGACATCCAAGGACAAATCTGCAGAGTCTATCATGTGCTGTGTTAAGCGGAACAAGATCTGATTTGAATACGTTTTGATAGACAATATCACAATAGTCAAGAATTGGAAGAACAAGTTGAGGCAAGTTTCTTATGAACACTGCGTGTAAAGCAATTTAGAGATCGATGTATAAAACATTGATTGAGTTTCTGTCTGGTACCAAATATCATAATATAGGACTTTGTTTTATTGAGCAATAGTTTATTATGTCAAAGCCAATCTTGTAAGATGTTGAAATCAGATTGAAGAGAAGCTTGAATTTGTGGTATATCTGGTTTAGATGTATCTATGTCATCAGCATAAAGTTGAGTTCAACAGTTATTGAAAACTATCAATGGTCAATTGTTTACATAAATAGAGGAGAGAAGTGTCCCTTGTCTGACGAAATGTTGACCATGCTTTGTCCCTCTGCCTAAAGAGACTATAAGTTCGGGGCTGATCCAAGGAAGATGTTTAGCCTTGACCTTAGCAGTTTTCCAAGGAGCATGTTTGTCCACAAAATCAATGAACTCAGTGTAGAGAAAATCCTGGGCATCTTGTACATTAGGTATTAATTAGTATCTGTCCCGGTTAATAGCAATCAGATCATTAATAAATCAATCTAAATTCATTTTCTTGTATTGCCTGATTTTGATTAGTCTTGGAGGCAATTTAGGTAGTTTGATTTTCCATACACAATAAACAATTGAGTGGTCACTGAAGAATTCATACATAACACCTGCCTTTAAGAATCTATCTGGGTGTGAAACGAATATCCAGTCAAGCAAAGATTGGGTTCTAGGGGTGATTTGGGTAGGCTCATTAATTAGTTGGGTAACATTTAGACTACTAAGTAATTTTTTTTTCTTTGTCAGATGACTTATCTAACCAGTTTTTATTGAAATCACCTAGTAAGATGATTTCATTTCTACTGGAAATGGAACTGATGGTGGAGATCAAGCAGTACTCCACCCATCAAGGACTCCACAGGCGAAGAGAGTGGCCTATATATGCTACCAATAGTTATAAATTTATTTACATGAAGAGATACCTTAACAAAAACACATTCAAAATGTAGAGGCTCAACTGTGGGTATGATTAACTCAGATAGAAGTACATTCTACCCCCAACAACGGAGGGAATTGGCACAATCTGTCTGTAATCTTGGGGCCCACCCGTGTATGGCATCGGTTTAAAGCAAGTGGCTGTTGAGATAGAGGAACATATGACGCTCTAACACTAACCCTCACTTCCTGTAAAATATGCTCGATAGAAACAGTCTCATGAGAAACACAGTGAACTATCTTAGAAGAGAAAGCGTGTGGATGAACTTTTTAACCATCCAACTGGACCTTTCCCCAATGAATGAAATGGTTTAGCAGGCAAGTGCAAGAACTTCATATCTACTCAATTGCATTTTCTTACTCCCTACTTTTTCCCCAGCCACCATGAGACTAAGTCTGTTCTGTCTTTGTGAGTGTCCTTGTCCTGAGAGTGCCTCGTCCTATATAGGCTATTGTCTTGTGTATTGTCTTCTGTGTGGTGTTCAGAAATGTCCCATTGTGTGATCAGTAAAAATACTGCTAATACTACTACAACTACTACTACCGCTGCTACTACTACTACTACTAGTAGTAGTACTAGCAGTAGTAGCGGTAGAAGTAGTAGGTTAATCCTGTTACTACAATAGATCTATCCTGTGTTAACACTGCAATTAACACAGCACTGCTATACACAGCTCTGAGCATCTCAGTTAAAAACATTAGCTTTGTTGTAACTTGATAGGCTTTTACCCATTACTTCATTTTATGCACTCTGCACATGTTCTTGGAGCCCAGGCCCAACCCTCTGCTGGGACAACTGCTGTAAAACACTATACCGATGTGACAGCATTTACATGGGGAAAACATATTTCTGCCACCCATAAAGGGATATTTTATAGGTATATTTTATAAATTCTATAAAATAGGTTTTTCAAATTGTCCAGTGTTTTCTAAAAGCAAGTATTTGTCTTTAGATTTTTCTTGAACGTTTAGGAGACTTAATTAATGAGTTAAGTCATTACACCTGTGGCATGTTTCACCTCCACGGCTTAATGAGCCCACATTCTGCACCTGTGAAACTTACGAAACACAGTTTCCACCATGTTGTTTGATTTGAGTCCAACATGATATGTTTACAGCTAATTTGTTTAGCATATGTTCAATTCTGATTAATGACTCTTACACATGTTCTGGGAAATGACCATTGTAGGTTTGAGGCCCAGCTACAGCACAGCAGCCAGGAGAAGACCCACTGTAATCATGGATAACCTGGATGACAGCGAGACACAGTGCTCCCTGGTGAAAGACTTTGATGAAATATTGGAGAAAAGAGCAGAGAAACGGGAATGCCTCAGAGGACGCAACAATGTGACCTCCTGTCGAAGCCCTACAAGAAAAGTGGATGCAAACTGGATTAAGTATGAACTACAGCGAAAGAGGCAACTGGAGTTTCTGAGGAGGCGATCGGTGAGCCCGGATCCATGTCTTTCAAGGCCTGTGAAGGGAAGAGACTGTTGTCCGAAAAGAAAAGCCACAGCACAGACATTTTCAAGGAAATCTCATGGTCTGGTGACCTCAGAGACATTGCATGCAAATATCCAAATGACCCCTACCTCTAATGGACAACCATTGTTGACCCCAAGCCCCAAGCAAGATGATGACCTAAGTACCAGTAAATGGGTAAAAAAAAAAAACTTTTCAACTTTAAATGACATTTAAAGTGACATTCTTTGAAATTACAAGTGTGTATAATGTGACCTCATTTTACTGTTGCACAGGATGAGAATACCTGCAAAATGCCTAAAATTTAACATCACATGTAAAATATTAGGAGCATCCACCTGTGATCAACCTGTGGTAATTCTACAGTTTATCTCTGGAGTGAGAGCTGCCCAAACTGTGACCTGTAGCCCTCCACAACATTATTTTTGACCATGCAATGGGTCCAGACAGTGATACAATATGCTATTAGGTCTATTTTGATCATATTTAAAAACATTTGAGTGACTTTGAAATGACTTGCTTATTACACCTATATAATACCTGAGAAACGTATTTACACATTCTAAATGATTGATGTCCAGACACAGTTTCTGGCCTGCCACCCTCCACCCATGTTATGTATCAACCTTTGGCCCTCCACTTCAAAAACCTTTAGCACCCCTGCTCTTATAATATTATAGTTATCCTCTCCTCTCTCCTTTTCATCAGGCTTCATTGTGGTCCGAGCCTGTAGCACTGTTAAGCCAAGAGAAAAGCTTTACAAGAACGCAAGAGGCAGCTCCATCTGTCTCCATGCCTGTGATAAAGGAACCAGGCCAGCAGAGAGTAAAAGCATCCAAAAAGCCAGCCAAAAGTATGAATGGTAATTCTAAGCAGTTGCAGAGTATTTTTGACCGCATAATGCTATTTGATTCATGCCGACAGTGCTTTTTTTCTCTTTTGAAGGCCCAAAAGCAAGCATCAGTACATTCATCCAAACTCAAAACATTCTCCGACCTGAAAGGGTCTCATGCCAAACTGAAAAGATTCTTCAGAAGATTACACGAGAGGCCAGTGTACAAACAGAGTAAGTCCAACTCCACTCTCCTTGAATGCGTTCTTGTCAAATCTCTGATTTAATCAGAAGACAATGTAATCTGTTATCAATAGTCTGTTGGACTGCAGTGAAATATGTTTCTTATTTACAGGCCCGGTTTTGTCACTGTCAGGGAATCCGTAAGTTTCTATAATTTTGTTGACTAGTGTTGTTTATCTGTAGGAGTGTGTCAGTAGAGATTAGAATGAAAACAAAACATATCAGTCAGATCTTGTCTTTCATCTCTCCCTAACAGGATGTTCAACAGCTAGCTGACTACTTGCAGGTAAATCAAACAGCCTATTAGTGCATTTTGAGCAGCGTTCTGTCTTTACATATTTTAAAGCTTCTGTCAGCACTGATCTGAGTACAGGTCAGTGCCTGCCTTTGATATCCTTGGGCCAAAGATTTAATTCTTCTTTACCAAATTTCAACTTTTGCATAAAATGACACCTAAATACAACACCAGTTGGTTTTAACTGTCAAGCTGAAACCTCAATAGATGATGAGTGAACTTCGAATCCATCAAGGTGTCAGTCGGCTGATGCTTTCTCTCCTCTGTTGCCCTGTCCTGCTCCTGTCAGGATGCTCTGTGGAGAGAGGAGGCGATGAAGAAGAAGCTGTCTGTCCTTCAGGAGAGTGCTTCCATCCTGCTCTGCTCCTCCAAAAAATTGTGGACAGTAAGACCCTCCTACATCCACTACCCTCGTTGGCTATTCCTCTAAAGCGAATCTCTGTGTATCTTACACACATGCACAGACCAGACAGACAGACACTCACACTCACACTCACACTCACACTCACAAACACACACACACATTGTTTAGTTCTTCTTTGTCCATAGTACTTAGTAATACTTATTCATCAATGATGTCTGTCCTCTGAGGGACAGGGGGTATGCCCCCACACCCTCCTAGTTATGTCTGTCCTCTGAGGGACAGGGGGCATGCCCCCACACCCTCCTAGTTATGTCTGTCGTCTGCGGGACAGGGGGCATGCCCATAGCACTTTCTTACCCCAGGGCCCCATACTGGCATAATTCAGCCATGGCCTTGGATACTCCTCTTTTTGTCTACTTGCTATGTTGGTGAGCAATTTGACAATAATTTGACTGCTGCACTGGTAAAACATATTAGTTACATTAGTTAACATTAGTATCCATTAATGTCATATCTATACAGTACTGCATTTATTCACTGTAACTGAACAACTTGCTATCGACTCGTTAGGAGATTGAAAAACAGTCCATCACAGTCAGGCAGTTATCGTATGTTTGTTTTTGCCTCAAGAAGGCAATTTGAGACCTGTGGTTTGGTGCTTCCTGCTCCTCTCTACACTGAATAGGAAGGATGCAAGCTGTCTCTCTCACACAGGAAGGGCGTGTCAGTCAGTAGATGTTGTAGGTAGCAGGCCACTTCATAAGTGCTCTACCACTGCTCTCTCAGTGAGGCTCTTTGGGTCTATTTGAGTTACTCTGACTGTGCTGAATGTTAGCGGGAAAGGCGAAAGTAGTTCGCTTCCTGCAGGAAATTACATTTGCACCGTAGAATATATTGATTTGAGAGATCATTTTAATATGTATTTGTCATGCTTTTTTCTCTTTTTTTTTCACCTGTGAAAACTATTTGCCATTCAGGTATGTTACCATTTGTTAACTTCTATGTCATTAGTCACACTTTACCCTTTGTGCATTGTAACAGTGTATGACAGTTTGCACTGACATCAGTCTTATTTTGGTCTCACCTCACCAGTCTCATTCATTCTGCAAGTTCCCTCAGCACCACAGTTGGTGCAGGCAGTGGAGGCACTATTGCTGTCACATACTGCGGTGTATCAGCTGTTAACATTTTCCTGTGTAGGTTTCAGTGTGATAGCCGGTCGTTTCCTCTCTAACCCACACAGACGCGCTGCACCGAGGACCTGCTGAGAAACAAGATCACAGCACTGGAGGCGCAGCTGCAAGTCTCCCTGCAGGTAAGAATAGCAGCAGTCTGCAGCTATTGGCTGTACAAAGCATGCGGCCAAATCAAACGTTCTCCCTGGGCCTTTTTAGCGTATTACATTTCTTCAGTGGGCTGGCAGCAATGTCACAGGAGCAATAAGTTGTGTTACATTTCTTCAGTGGGCTGGCAGCAATGTCACAGGAGCAATAAGTTGTGTTACATTTCTTCAGTGGGCTGGCAGCAATGTCACAGGAGCAATAAGTTGTGTTACATTTCTTCAGTGGGCTGGCAGCAATGTCACAGGAGCAATAAGTTGTGCTACATTTCTTCAGTGGGCTGGCAGCAATGTCACAGGAGCAATAAGTTGTGTGACATTTCTCCAGTGGGCTGGCAGCAATGTCACAGGAGCAATAAGTTGTGTGACATTTCTCCAGTGGGCTGGCAGCAGTCATGGTTTTATTTATGTTGTAGGAGTCTCATTTGACTTTCCTTACCTTTCTTGTTTGCCACAACTGCAATATTCAGTCAATCCCAAATCAGTAATGTGCTATATAATATTCACAATGTAGTGCTGTCTATTGAGAGTGGGTCTGCAATGTTTGTATTGGTTACAACTCCATAATTATTTCTAGGTTTACCCAGGTCATTTTTCTTGCCTCCTCTTCCTCCAGAAGTTCTCCAAGGATGGAGTGAAGAAGCTGGTGCTACAGATGGAGAAACAGAAGATGGTATATGAGGAGAAGGCCTTGGCAGCCTTACAGAAGGCCACAGAGGAGAAGGCAGAGGCCCTCAGCAAGACAGAGACCCTCCAGGTGGGCCCTCTAGTTAATCGGCCACACACTGCACTGTTGGGTAATATCCTGAGTCCCAATGCAACAACTAGGCTAGAACTATAACAACTAGGCTATACTGTCAGTAGTTGATGTAACGAGAGCACTCATCATCATCATGATCATTCATCTCGATCGAGTTTCCTATATATATTCTACTGTATATTTACATATTCAGTGTAAACAGTTCAAAGAGGTCAATACATGATTAAACAATATAGAATGAAATGCATTAAATAATACAGCATTAAACAAATATGTGGGGCTGTCCCTGACTAAATAAATGAAGTAATTGATCAATAAAGTCATTGAATAGTCTTATCTAATCGACAAATCAGCTCTTTGCACCTAGCCTTAATCAAAGCATGAGTCTGTGGTTACTGTCATGATGCCAGAGATGAGCAAATAATTTTTCAGTAATCGAAAGGGGCAGGCACAGAGCACTGTTGAACCCAGCGAAACTTATAATGTTGGCATACACTCCCTATGTGTCCCACCAGGAGGCGCTGCGGGCAGCCAAGGCTGAGGCGTTGAGGTGGCAGGGACTGTATGAGACGCTGAGACTGACCTCTGGTCAGCTGAGGGAGAATCAAGCGCTCTGCGCCGGACAGCTGCAGCAGCTGCACAACCAACTGGAGGTGCCATAATACAGTAGGCTACGGTTAGTGGGTTTGTTTAATCTGAAAGGTCGCCAGAACGTGATACAAAGACGTTGGTGTCTCCTGTACAGCTGTCTGGGGAGCGGGAGGCGGAGCTGAGGGAGGCCTTGGGGTCACTGCAGCAGGAGAAGGAGGAGCTACAGTACAACATCTCCCTGCTGGAAGAAGACAGCGAGACTCTGAGAGAGGAGATCCAGAGCCTTCGAGGCCAGGGTGAGAGCCTATGGAGTGAAGATGTCTTTAAGCATTGATCTGGGATCAGTTTTGTAATTGCTCGACTAATGGTCAACGAGGATGCTAATCCCTAGTCAATAATCTAGGACAACTCTATAAAAGCCTATAAATCCTGTTAAATGGATATCATCACGCTGAGCGGTCCTTAACAGGGGTGCAGAAGTGGGGGGAAAAGTGGAACTGATGACCCAGGGTCCCAAGTTAAAAGTTAAAAAAAGGTGGGTTTTCCTGTGCAGGCTATTGAGGCTTAAGCGAAATTGTCCTTTTATGACAGATTTTAAACACAGGGCAATTTTGGAAGGTGTAGTAATAACAGTGTTGCCCTTATTTCCACTATGGATGTGCCTGTATAATCATTAAGCCAATTCATTTGTTAGATTGTCTGCAGGTGTGTGCATATGAGTCACAAATGGGGAGGGGAGGGG
>OMKL01048284.1:0-18998 GCA_900302295.1 Parasudis fraserbrunneri
TTCTTCTTATCAACACCCATTGACAACACCCAACACCCGCGTGAATCCTTTGGAACAAAAATGTGAAGCACACAAAGTACATGCCCATGCTAGATTAAAGCAGGATTTTCTTCCATTCAAAGAGTAGAGTGCAAGTTTTCCCTAAAAATGCCCTCATTTCAAAAGGGATGAACCAGTCTTGTTGTAAGTTCAGATGAGGTCTTGAAGAGAGGAAAGTACTCGTTTGACTTGGGGCTTGGCTCATAATTAAATAGCGCTCCATCAGCTCAAACTGTGTTTGCATGAGCTTTGTTGAATAAAGCTCTTGTGGAACAGAAGAATTCTGGACACAAGAATGCCACTGGGTCATCATCATACCCATGGACAATACTAATAAGAGCTTCAATGTGAAAAGCAATGCAGTAATGTAAAGAAAGGATGCGCACCTCCTCCATCAATTCCAGTCTTTCTCTGGCAATCAAACAATCTACTAAGAAAGCTCTTTTGGCAAATACATTTGGACATCAACCTGACAACTTGATTATGGTTGCAGTCTTTGGAGCCAAGTGCTGCTCTAATATTACTGCCTAATGTAAGCCATATGCTGTTTTCCAAGAAGCCAAGAGATACTGTTTCCCAAAGACCTGGCAGGCAGAGACAGTCATCGAGAGTCTGCATCAAACTAACTCAGCATCCACAACGCAGGACACACTGGTGTACTGAGCCCCTGCTTCCTCTGATATGTGGCTCTTTGAAAGAACGCAGGGTATGAAAAGCAGTGGCTTTACAATGTAAATAAACGTAGCATACTGTTCCTGGTGCTTAAGATAAAGGACCTGATGCATGTAGGGACATTAGGGATTGAAAATATAAATCTAAATCTAAAAATGGAATCAATCGACACTTGCTGGATTGACACACAGGGGAGCACTAACATTTTTGTTAATCGGGCTTGTGGGCGCGGTTATCAGCCAATGCCCATTATTTCAAAATGTCAGATATCTGCCAGAACAATCTGTCTATCACTAATATGAATGCACGTTTGTGTATACATTAAACCCCTGAAACAACTCTGAGGTTAAGAAAGGAATTGAAACCAAACACCCCGACCCTGTACCCCAAAACACAGATGCCTTGGCTCTACGCATCACAGCAATGATGATGATGATGATGATGATCCTGATGATCATTCAAGTGCACTGACTCTTGGCAAAGTGGATTGAAAGGGGACATGCAAACATTGTTGGAGTTATTATGTCATTATTGTTTGAATTGTTTCATAAGCCATACCTGAGTGGCACTCATCTCATATCCATGATATAAGATCATGAAAACATCTCTTTATTCTTGATAGAGGGTAATAATAAAGAGGTTAAGGGCTTTTTCTTCCCATTCAGCAGCATGGATAGAGGGGAGAAATAAGCCATATCTGACTTGAGTGAGGGCAGGGAGGTATACTGAATAATAAGGTATACCATCATGGATCGATGCAAAGGTATGGATTTTTACTATACCGTCATCAATGATATACAAATCGTAAAATTATACATTATACATTATATTTTTTGGGTTAATATAAAGAAAATTCCTTGCAGAGGTACCATAAAGATTTGGGGTTAACATTTTTATTAAAATATACCCTGGCTAAAAAAGCACCATGACAATGGTATTACAAAAAAATATGTCAACGCATACTGTAATTTGCACTTATACTGTCAAAAATAAGGAAAATATTGTGACATTATATTGTGACTATACCACTCAGCCCTACCTTGAGTTGCCCAGCCTTGAGCCTCAGGGGTTCCTCATTAATCGCCAGAAAGGGACATAGAAATCGGAAATCATGTCTGACCAAGTGCATCTCTCAACCTTCATCAACTTGAGCTGTTCTGTAGACATCATTACAGGCATAACAAATTGCTTGTTGGTGGGTCCACTCCTTCCTAGCCATTTTTGTTTCTCTGTCTTGATCAGCAATTAGTTGTCATGCAGGACACTTTTCTTGGATACTTTGTACATGACTGTATAGCTGGGCTTAAATAGGTCAGCCTTGGGAATACACATAGATAGGCACACGTACTGTACAATGACACATTTGCAGATGCACAATGTACTTGACAAACACACGCACGCACGCACGCACACCCATCATATGACCACAATTCTGCAGTGAGGTGACCTAATTTACTGAAGTTTTCACTGTAACTTGGGCAGCTCATCTGTAATTTGAGATAGACTATCTCTTTGGCAACATTGGAATTTTTTGTCCATTAGGGAGCATTCATGATTCAGTGCTAAGCATATTTGGTACACATCCAAGAGGCTTATTTTCCATACACTGACAACTATCATCAATTAGCATACTTTCATGCATGCCACTAATCTTGTCTTAATTATGCAATTAATTCAACGACTCATTTCAAAGCGCTAAAAGTTTAATAGTGCATGCATGCATGGGCATATTTTTCTTCCAGTTTGAGCACCATTTGCTCTTATAGTTTCTGTAATAAGGCTGCAATTAAGCTACATTTGTAACACTCTGTGTCCATATATTATTCTAGTTAGACTACTTGTAGGCTATTAATGTGGTGTAATTATGCATTTATAATTCCTGCTGTATATGAATAACATTAATTTTAATTTCAGGTTTACATTTTTTCCATCCTCAAAGTTGCCTTCATAGTGCATCACAAAACTGCCAGCAATTCTGCCTTTCAGTAGAAAGTTGGGCGTCACACCCCCAACCTTTACAACAAGCTCCGACTCGCAAGGCCAGGCATGTTTTTCTCCTAGATTTTCTCCCAAAACAAATCGACTTTATTAAATGTAGCCTTCCAGCATCCTCCTCCGGAGCAAATTCTAGCCGCGTAGCCATATGGCAGGAGAAATCAGAATGTGTTACATTATTTGCCCTATAAGAACTTATACCAATCATGTAATTTCTATACCACTGCATTGCTTGTTCATATCACACCTCACATACAATATAAAATGATTTAAATCAGTGACAGTAATTTCCAGGTATCCACGTCTCCATTACTTTCTTTATATCACTTAACTCACCATCTTCCTTTTCATCGAACACTGGTCTCTTTGAAGAACTATTCGCTCCCATCCTCTTCTTCCACTTGCCCCAGTGAAACATTGATGCGTAAGCTCAGATTGCATTCCTTGCCCCTTGGAAAAACTACAGCTCTGTGTTAGACACGTTGATCAAATACATCGCTCCCTCCACGTATTAATTATTTTTCTCACATTTAAGCACCTCGACTTAGCCTCTATGAACCAGGAAAACACGAGTGCGTTCCGTACCGAATCTAGTGAATTAAATACTGTTTAGATTAGATAATAATAGCTCGCGAAAAGCACTCGGTGTGATGTTCTATTCTCTTCCGTATCCAACCAACCGACTTATGTTTACAGGGCTGAGAGTGTGACAGTTATTTGCCAGTGACTGTAGTCGACGTAGCTCGTACTGTCATGCATGTCAAGATTCAAGAACAGCCTATCAAGCTAACGTTAGTAGAACCCGCTCCTACTCAGGTTTTCATTCGCCTACTAGAGGAAGTGGTACTACAGCCTGTATTACCTCAGTAAATTCAGACATTGCGAATCTAATTAGAAGATGGGTGGGTGGTGCCACATCAGGGAGGGAGATATTTAACGGTCCCTGGCTTCACGCATGTGATTTGCTCCTGTTGCTGTTCTGTGGAAATTGAAACTACTTTCAAGTGCACGTTTTGGGTTTTTAAATTTATTTTTTATTTTTTTTGGGGGGGGAGGGTTCTCACCTCAGAATTTTATGTTCTATGTAAAACTACCGATCTGTAGTTTTCAATAGTCTTCAGTCATTATGACATCATCAATATAATGTTCAGTTCTCACAAGTCTAA
Organism: Parasudis fraserbrunneri; assembly: GCA_900302295.1. Taxonomy (NCBI): domain Eukaryota; kingdom Metazoa; phylum Chordata; class Actinopteri; order Aulopiformes; family Chlorophthalmidae; genus Parasudis; species Parasudis fraserbrunneri. The sequence goes on from OMKL01048284.1 coordinate 3,873, forward strand.
TCTCATGTGATATGAGACACCTGAAAGGGTTAATGCAATCATATAACAGCCTAACGTTATTTCAAGAAACCTACATGTCTTGCATCCTCGGTCAGGGAGACGGCTGTCTAGAACAAATTATATTCGTTTGGGAAATAAGGAAAAAAAAAATAATAATAATTTAGCTCATCACCTATGTAGACTGGGGTGATGCATGCCCGTGTGCTCGCACGATTTGAGTTTCACAGTTACCGTAGTTGATGTTGATATGGTTACTATGGTAACCCTTGGTAACTAGAGACCAGACCGGTCAGACCTTGGGTGACATAGCGTGGCAATCAAAATTTCTGATGGTCAAGCTATAGCTAGCCAGCAAAAGTTGTCTTTGTTAATTAAGAGGCTTGTGACTCCAATGCAATGGTTAATGTTGTTGACATCGAATACTCTCCCACTAGCATCAACTAGCACGAACAACTACGAACAGGTCAGTTCAGTCATGTTAACGTTATTGTTCTTTAGCTAGCTTGCTAACGTAGGATGCTGTTGTGGTGAAATGTTGAATTTGTGAATGTGTGTGTGTGTGTGTGTGTGTGTGTGTGTGTGTGTGTGTGTGATAAGAATGTTGTAGGATTATTTTCTCTGGAATTGGGTGTCCTGGTTTGTGAACCGCCTTGAAAATTCAGTTCTATCTATCATCTGATTTAGAGATAGTTACTAGCAAAGCTAAAAACAGATTTTCCTATCTTTCAGGCACCACGGGAGAATTATGTGATTGCAAGATGAGACTTGAATTACGGGGCTATAATGAAGATGGTCCTTACACATTAAACATCCAAAGACCATTATGTGCAATGTCCTTCCCGGAAGTTGACATTCCTGAGCTGAACTTGAGCCTAGAATGTGGGGACAATGTTGTCAAACCGCAGACCCAGAGAACAGAGATCCTTGACATCCGACCAGAGGATGCTGAGGAAAAGGCTCTCACTGAAGATGTTGCAGCTGAGACACTGTTTTTGAGCAAAAGAAAGTTAAAAAATGTTGCAGACAGTATTTTGAAAAATAGCGTACTAAAGGTCAGCTTTGAACTTAAACGTGCACTTTTTAAAACAGAATTTATCCCACTGTACCAATTATTTGTTCTTACTCTGTCATATTGTCTGAAGAATTTATATCTCGAAGGCAATCAGATATCCAGTCTCCCAGATTTACTGTTCACCAGCCTGCCCAACCTTTTATGGCTAGACCTCAGGAACAACCAAATATCATCCCTTCCTGCAAAAATTGGCCTACACAGGTAAGTTTCTAATGTGTGTGCTCTTTTAGATCTAGCCTTATACTTATTACAGGTGTTTGAGCCAGCCTGTCTTCAAAGGTCCACGATGTTACCCCACATCCTATTTATACATACAGTGGAGTGTTTACAAATTAGCCTAACTGTCTTTAGAGGTGCACCAATAAAAGAAAAGTCAGATCTGAGTACCTGTCAAGTTACAGTCATTCATGCCGCTGGCCTATTATAAAACAATTATAGGAACAACTGCATCAATTGCCTTTTGTTTTTATAATTCAACACCCCCCGTCCTCCACAAGCTTGGCACAGAGCAGTTTGCAATTTTAGTATTGTCTTCATTGACCTGAAAGAATTGGCACACTCCCAACATTTTTCCTCCCTGCGATTTTGGGACAGCTTCAGTTGCCGATCCAAGTAGTTTATTTATGAGCTGGATCGGTGGCAATATGGATAGTATAGATGCTATGGGTGCCTCTCTACTGTTTTTGTTGTTGATAATGGTGATGATTGTTAGGTAATTGGCTCTTCATTTCTGAATTGGTTCATTAAGATCTTTGAGGACATTGCTGCTGGAAGGGAATCCTATTACAGAACTCCCACCAGAGTTGGGTGAGTTGAGTTGTGTCACCTCTTTGAGAGTGTTACTCCTATTGACATTTAAATAGGGACCTCTCCTAGATTCCTGCATCCATGTTAAAATAGTCAAGGACAATGTATTTTTAGATTGACAGTAGCTACATGTCACATTCAGAAAACTGTTAAATATTTTTTGATGAAGAGTTAACCTAGTGTTTTATGTAGCATTCTTCGACAATGTTTCAAATTTCTATTACACACGTTATCTGTTTTTCCTCTACCTAGGTAATGTGATTACCCTCAAAGCCCTGAACCTGAGGAACTGTCCCATCAGGTTCCCTCCACAGGACATTGTCCATCAAGGGCTCCAATGCATCCTCCAGTACCTGAGGAGTGCCATGGCAGAGCGTCCGCTTAGTGTGCGGAACTCGTATCCAGGTGAATGAAATGTGATCCGTCACGTGAACACATTAACAATCTAAGGGCAAGGTGTTTGGTGCGCATGTGCCCTCTGAATGCGTCCTAGCCATCTGCTCTTTTAGCAAAAGAAGGCTGGCAACAAAAATAGCTCCTTGCCCTGGTTCCACTTCAGTGGTGTGACTTCTGTTCCCTTGGAGACGGCGCATGCAGCTGCCTGACTTTTTTTTTTTCCTCAGTTCCAGCTCTGTAATATTTTTAGCCAGATGAAAATGATCGATAACCTGTGGGCTCTTACCGCGGGCTCTCTGTCATCAAGCACTGTCTGTAGCTAATCGCTCTGAGCAGCCCAAGATAGCCCTCCACAGGAAAAGCTGCGGCTGCATGTTTGAGCAAAGACAAACACCTCAGTCCATCTAGTTATCTCTTTGTCTACAATTGTGTTAAGAAGAGTAGGGCCCTTGTCTCCGGGAGGGGACTTTCCATCTTGTTGAATATCATGCTTTCATTACTGGGCCAGTATGCAAGCTATTTTTTATTGCTCAGAACATATCCTTAGGAACGGCCTCATTGTACTTTTCCATACTGCGTTGTCATAAATCATTTAGGTCTGTGGCATGAGATATTTAGCAATCATTTCAGAGTTGGATAAGCGTTGAGCAACACTTAACATTCATTCAACTTATTTAGGTAAAAATTATTTGATACATTTTTTACATTGTATCAACTGGTAATAGCTGTGTAGTTAAAGGGAAAGTTAAGATTTTTTTTTTAGATTAAGTGGTATGAAATACTTGCCAGTAGTGTAATCGATGCATAAGCATTAGCTTACTCCTGGGGTAAGAGTTCTGGCTGGGTTCCGAGCGAATCGGGAAGCTTCAGACAGGCAGCACACGGGGTCTTGAAACCAAAAAGTTTTAATCCACATCACAACATGCAGACAAAGGTTTAAACCATCCTTAACAGAAAACAGCGGTCCTCATGCATTTCCAGTGCTTGATTCTTCTGTCAGACCAACGTGACAACTTGGAACTAGCCCCAGTGTGTATGCAGTTACTACGCTGTTTTCTGTTGTGGATACTTAAAACCTTTGTAAGTAAGCTGATGCTTATGCATCGATTACACTACTGGCAAGTATTTCATACCACTTTATGTAAAAAAAAATCTGAACTATCCATTTAAGAGACCAAAATTATAATTGGTATAAGATGTGAGAACAGTGTTGTTATTGCAACTCTCAACTTGTTCAGTAACACAATAATGTTAGTATATTTAGCTGCAGTCCCCGTGTCATACTCAAAGTCGTCCTGTGTTGTTTTGTTGGCAGACATGCCCCCTGTGGAGAAACTCCAGCTGTCAGAGCTGGTGATGTCCAGTATGGAGCCGTGTGAGGAAGTGGTGGATGAGGATGAGCTCAAGAGGTTCAGGGAGCTCAAACAGCAGATGATCCTCATGGACAGGGCTGATCTGGGCCTGGCACACCTGCCTGGGACAGCAGAGAGTGATAGAAACCCTAAGTTACGCACTCTGCCTGCTATCAAAAGGTGAAAATTCTTGGTGCTTGGCGCTCTCAACATGGCATTAACACTGCCAGGGTTAGGGGTTCAATTCCCTGTGGGGCCACCCATATTTAAAAAAAAGTATCCATTGTAAAGGCATACTATTGGAAAGCACTGTGAGTAGTACCTGTACTAGAAAAGTGCTACAGAAATGCAGCCATTCATAGCCAGATGCTGCGAATATAGTTGCTGGGAATTAATCACCTTTTCAGATCTTTTACAATTGTACAAATGAAGAATAGGAGATAAAAACTTTTCTCATCATTTGAAAAAAAAAAAACATACCTCAGATATTCTAACTTTTGTAAATTCACCCAGAATGCCCATTCGTACCATCTTGGAGTAATGGAATGAACATGTTGTGTTATTGATTAATTTAGCATAAGGATAGGTAGATTTGATTTTAATAGAGTGTTGTGTTGGAGGGTGGAGAACAAAGTGTAGTGTCTTGGAGGTGGATAATAGAAAAGCTTTGTAATGGCATTCTTTGTGGAAGAGACCTGGTGATAACATCTTCCCCACTGGGAGATGGCACTTCGGAGAGCAATAATAAAAAAATAAAAAAAAGCCATTTTGTTTCGATTTATTTGTCAGAAAAAAAGACATTACAAGGGCTGACATCGTTCCCGAGCTCCCACCGTTTGACATGCAGCACTGGAAGAGGTCAGAGGAAAGGAAGCTGGGGGCCATAAAAGAGATGAAAGAGAGGCAGGCAATGCTGGAACAGAGAAGAAAGTAAGTGGCTTTGTACAGTTGTTGGTATGGCGTTTTCAGTTCAATACATGCCCTCTTGATTGACACACTAGATTTATTGTCATTGAATCCCATGAATGGAATTGCATAGAATAGTTAGGATCTGACCAATATCACAGGTGAGATAAAATGTTATGTTACCTTGCAGCTTCAGAAGGCAGGGATGTGTTACGTCTAATTGGCATTTGATGAAGTGCCAGACAGCGAAGGCTCAATGTAATGCGTCTGTAAAATGCATTGACGTTGAGGGGTATGTAAATAAATGTAGCACCATCCTAGATTAGAATTTCCTATGCCCAATTCTAACCTTTACAAGCTTGAAGAAAATGTTCCCTGATTCATATTTCTAAGACGAATTTAGATTCCAATGCAGTACTTTCCACATCCTGCTTGTCCTTGTCATTCCCACAGAGACCAGGAGGTCCTTCGGGAATGGCGCACTCATGCCAAGGTCATGCAGGAGAGGAAAATCTTGGAGCACAAGCAGGAGAGGCACGAGAGACATAGGAGAGAAGAGGTCTGTGCAAGACGGTTATCTAAATTAAATCCTATTTTCAGCATCCATTCAACATTGATGTACTTGCCATTCACTTCCTAACCACAAGGGGGCAGCATGACGCCACCTCTGTCACAAGAGGTCAAACACACAGGCAAAGAATAGATGAGAAATTGACCATTAGATGTGTACCTTCTTCTTACTGGATGAAAAAGTGTGTAGAGACAGGAAATGGAGTAGCTAGAGAGCCTTGTTTAGAGACATTTTTATGTTTCCATTCCTGATGAGTAGGCATTGAAAAAAGATGCTCAGCGCTCAGAAAAAACAACAGCCCTCGGTAGAGATGGAGCGCTGTACATCCAGTGTAAAGAGTCAGTTATCCTGGAGCACACACACACACACACACACACACACACACACACACTACATTCAACCGAATTTCCCTACGGGATAATAAAGTATTTCAATTCAATTCAATTCAAAACAGATACATGAGAAGAATAACCCATAATGCCTGTGCTTCAACCACAAACATCAGTGTCAACTTCTAAAGAAAATGCCTACCTCCTCTCGCCCATTAAACACAATGAGGCCATCCTATAGTCGGTTTTCAGCAGTGGTGGTTGCCTGCACATATGAATAGTCACAACCTACACTGTCCTGCATGTTCACAGGATCTGCAATAAAGACAAATATATCATTCTGCTTTATGACTGAGAAACTCTTTTTTATAGACCCCACGGACTACTCTAAGCACCACAAAATGTGAGTTTAGTGATGTTGACCAGAATGAGACCAAGGCCCACACATCCCACAATCCTCCCCAGGGGTTACATGGGCAGAGGCCCTTCAAATCCCAAATGGAGTATGAGGAGGCCAGGTAAATGCCTACACCTGTTTGCTATCTCTGCCACAGTTCCCTCATTCACATAGCAATTGGGGCTCACTCAGGTAGATGGATAGAGACACCTAGTGGAAAGAGAAAGCTTGTACAACCGTCACAACACATCAGCATTTTCTTTGTTCTTCAAGTGGACATATTTGGTCTATAAAGAGCCCAAATTTTGTACCTGTTCCATGTGGTCACTGAGCCAGAGAGTAGAGCTACACCGCAGATATTTACATTTTTACTGATGCGGCACGGAATGGCTTCATTGCATCCCATAATATTACTGAACATCATATCAGATGAAAGTGAGCTGACACATACTGTATATGCAGCTTATAATTCTCATGCTTGTCCCCTGACCTTTGACCTGTGTTACCCTCTTAGACTGGCCCGCGATCATGAGCTGGAGCAGCGGATACGTAGTCATGTCCAGATGATGCAGGGGAGACGTACCAACCCCAGGGACACACTGCAAGAGGAGACCGCAGTTGCACAAAAGGATATGACAGAGGTCTGTTGCACCATGCCGAACAGTCAACTAGATGTAACATACCAAAATCACAAATAATAATTCAATATTCAAACTCAATAATTAATTAAAGTATTGTGTGCTGGATCTGATTATCTGAATGTTTTTTTATGACAGACAAGGAAGTTACAGGCTGAGCTTTTGGAGAAGAAAAGGGAAAAAGATATTGAATATCGGTTTGTTGCCTTCACTGGAGAGACCTCACCTTTTCCTTGACAAGTGAACAGGTTTTTTTGTGTCCTGCCATTTGAGTTTTGCTGTATTACTGATTGACACATTCTGTCCACATTGAGCTAATGATTCCTTCATGAATGCACCTTACAGTAAAGATCCCAAGTTACTCCACCGATTGATTGTTTTGAATTTTTCCAGTGTTTCAATTTGATTTGTTTATTTGTTTCTCTGTCTGTCTGTCTGTCTGTTTTTATTTCTTAACTATGATTCCTCTGCATTATCATTGATCTTTAGTTTTGTTGCACATCTGTATAATTCACTTTTAACATGTTTGATATTGGATTCGATTTATTTATTCATTTATTTTTTAATTATGCCCATTTTCCTATGGTCTATTTTGGCAATTGCTCCACTGTATTTCTGTGCTGATCATTGTAGGCATTGTAGGCCTAAAGAATGAGAATATGAAGCTAAAGTATATGACTAAATAATATGAGACCAAAGAGGGAGATAAATTGGGAAATGGTAACAATACTGTCCTGAAAGAAATTGAAAGAAAATGTACTGGTGGTGTAGTACTACTACTGTAGTTTTGGGAGGAAAACGTCATGAGACTCACATTTGCTGCTGCTGAGGCTGTACATAATATGAAAATCCAGAGTAATTAATAGTTACGTTATCAAATGATTCCAAGTGAGAAAGAAGGGTAGGCCTTATCTTGAAAGATTTTGCTCCTCTCAGTGTCTGTGTGATGTCACCAGTGGCTGTACTGTTGTAATTGACTTGGTGGGGGTGATGGCGTCATTTCATGCCCTGGTGTAGCCTCCTGTGCTGGGAAAGAGAAGGGAGTAGGATCTTTGGCCGACGCGATCGTGGCTCCCTTGGCCGGGATCGAGCACCGTCAAGCCGGACACTTCACCCGGGAAAATATGGAGGCTGTGGCCGACGAGCTGCGGGCCGGCTCTCGGGTACCTGTCACTATCGATCAAATAGTAAACGATACACTGGTGGTGACGCTGACCTATCGAGAAAGAAGCTACACGGGGATATTACTTGATTGCAACAAAAAGTGAGTCGTATTTCTTCGAAATATTTTCAATTTTACAGCTACATCAGTATAATTGGCTAACCATAGCTAACAGCTAATCTAGCTTGGATGCTAACAAGTCAAAGCTACCTAGCTAACGTTAGCCATTTGGGCCTTCATACAAAAGACTTCAAGGTATTGTAACGTTAGCTGGCAGAGTAGCTATCTCGCTAGCTAACTGGCTAATGGTAAACCATTCGCAGTTTAGGCGACTAGATTTTCATATACGTTGTTACTATGAGGAAGCAGTATAGATGAAGACAATGACCCTGTCAAAATCATTTTTCATCAGTCTCATGAACAACGGCTAATGTCACTGGGTTCATCCATATCTCATTGTTAGCATAACGTTAGCCAAATTCATACCAGACAAACGTATGGGGAAAGATGAGGCCTTGCTTGAACACCATTCTATGTATCAGAAATATTTTACTTCTTTTTATTCACTCAGATATTTTATTCTCACTCTACTGTATCATGAGTCTCAGTTCACATCTAATGAACTACAGTATGTACATTGAGTAGAGGATAGACCCCCATAACCTCAAATTAGATGCTTCCAAACAATGGATATGGAGAGGACAGTTCAAACATGGATAAGCATATTTGATTTAATTCTCTGCAACTGTTAGGTTATACCTTTTCTTTTCTTTTTTCAGATATAATATGGACCTCCTAAGGCCAAGACGCCAGCTGCCTTGCAGTTTGGTCTGGCCTGACAAAAGGTCTTGAAACCACCATTATGTTAAAAGTGTGAGGAGCCATAAAAGTATGACATGTAATGATGTATCAATATTGATACAAGTCACAACTTATCTGGTCCCCTCAGTGTGTGTGTGTCATACCAGGAATACAGTCACATGTACTGGCCTTGTGTTGCTCTTAGTACAGTGCACCTTAAAAGCCACAGGGTTTATTTTTAGACATGCAGCATCAGAATCTTACCAGCTTTCCCCCTCAGTATACTTGGATGTCTTTCATGTGAGAGCTCAGGCTGTCCTGGGAATAACCCTCCCAAATGAAATAAACAGGCCTTGAATAACTTCAGATAGGTCCTATATTTTGCCTTGTCGCTGTCAAAATTTTTGATTGCCCTTTCCTTTTCAGTTCATGGAGATTTCCCCTCATTGTGTTCCCCAGGTTTTCTTGTCAGTGTCAAGGCCCATTATACAGTCAGATCTCCTTATCTGGTTATAGCATACACACACAACATAAAACGGCAACAGTGTATTGAGTCATGGCCTGACAAATGCTATGTCCTTGTTCTCCGTCTGGCTAGGACTCTCTGTCCCTCCTCACATAATACACTGTCTGTGCTGTGTCAATCTCAGTGAAGGCTAATATTTGCTGCTTTAAGGAGCACACATGGAAAAGGTCTGCGGGAACAGGCCTCAGTGTGAGACTATTGAGAGGTGCCTGCCTGCCAATTACTTCTCTTGGGGGAAAAGGAAAGGGCTCCCCAAATGTACCCTAATTAATAATCCCACAACACACAAGCCCACAGTAGACATGGATGTGAAAACAAACTGAAATCTCCTGGCTCTCTCACTACTTCTCCGAATCCCGAGTGATTCATGGGATTGTTTTTGTCAGATGTTTTGGGGGGGGGCTCCTGGGCATCCTGTAGTCTCTTTGTCTGCTGTGTCTTGACTAAAGCAGCACAGCCATGATGCTGCCAGCCAGCTACCTCTCAATAACTCCTTAGACGATGGGCCTTCCGTAGACACGTCTGCAGGTCCCACGCCATGAAAAGGGGGCATGAGGAATTAATTCATGAGCGGAGACAGCGCACTCTTGCTCTTTTCAGGCCAAAGGCTGTGGGGTAGATGACAGCCTTACTGCTCACTGGTTCTGTGTCTCCCAACCCCCCACATTAAAAGAAAGCTCAGTATACAGGTGACAGGGAGAACAATGTCTGTCAGCGTGTCCATCAGGAGAAAAGGAACAATTTAAAATAGGTTTCTGTAATCAGTCTCTTTTATAGTGCAGTTGAAGAATGCATTTTTAACAGTTTAGACAAGCTCAGATCTTGGGTGCTGCAGCAGAGTCAAATACAAGCAGTGCGTTACACTAATGTTCTCATGCCGGAAATTGCTTAACTGGAGAATTTGAGAAATGTCTGTCATCTGCAACAAGAATGTGTATGAACACATGCAACAAGAATGCATGCTTGTATGATGTGTTTCACGCTAACACTGTAACAAAGGACCTTTGAGAGATGTCTTTTATTCATTTTCATTTTATTTATTTTTTTTGTCTCCTCTTCATCTTAGGACTGGGCTGTTCTGTCTACCAGATGTCACAACAAAGCTGGCGGAATGCCCGATATCCAAACCTGCTTGTGAAATCCCTGAACTTCTGAGCGAGGAGCCCATTCCCAAACCTCCCAGCCAGGTTTCACACAGACCAAAGGATGAGAACACACTTCCTGAAGATGACACACCCGGTGCACCTCTCACCTGCCCTGTGCCCACACCCGTGCCCGTTGGACAGGCCGCGTACCCTCCTTATTTTGAAGGAGCCCCTTTCCCTCAACCATTATGGGTGCGTCACAGCTACAGCCAGTGGGTACCTCAGCCCCCTCCACGACCAATCAAGAGAAAGAAGAGGCGGAGTCGAGAGCCCGGCCGCATGACCATGAGCACCATCCGTCTGCGTCCGCGGCAGGTGCTATGTGAAAAGTGTAAGAACACACTGAACAGTGACGAGGACAGTAAAGACGGCATGACCAACACCAAGGCCTCCAGAAAAGAGAACGCACCACAGAGCGACGACGATGCTAAGGATGCTCCCACCAAGATGGCGAGGAAAGAGGATGTAGCCGCCACCAAGGACGCTAAGAGGCGAGAGAACGGCACTGGCTTTGACAGCAAGCGTCTCAGGAAGGACAAGAGGGGGGAGGCTGAGGGGGAGAAGTTCCCCGGGGGTGATGTGATTCCTCACAGTCCTGTTATAAAGATCTCCTACAGCACTCCGCAGGGCAAGGGGGAGGTTATGAAAATCCCCTCACGGGTCCACGGCTCGGTCAAGCCATTTTGTCCCAAGCAGCTGGTGCAGAACGGCCTGAGGGAAAATGGCAACGCCCCTTCTGAGCCCACCAAGGAGCAACGCCACATCCTTGATGCCACCAGGTCAGGCCTGACTGTGTCCATTCCCAAACTCAAACTGACCAGGCCCTTCACCACCGTGGGCCAGGACTTACCCTCTCCAAAGATCCGCTTGAGACCTCCTCCACGGGAGGGTGAGGAGAGTGTGATGGAGTACGAGGCAGAGCTTGTAGGGGGGACCAGGAGACGAAGCCCTAGGGTGCCTGGTCCCTGCCTCCCCCACTCTGAAGACTCAGGGGAGGGCAAGAACTCCCTGGAGCTGTGGTCAGGGAGCTCGGGAGAGGAGGCAGAGCGGGGCCACAGTGACCTCACTCTGCTCATCAACTTCCGCAAGCGCAAGGCGGACTCCTCCAGCCTGTCTGTGTGCAGCAGTGACAGCCTGGACGAATCCAAGTCCTTCAGCTCGGAAGGCACCTCGCCGGAGCTGTGCGACCTGGCGCCTGGTGAGGACATATCCGTATCCTCGTCTTCTGTACCCTCACGGGACGACCGCAAGACAGTGCCACCGCTCACTGTGCGGCTGCACACGCGCAGCATGACCAAGTGTGTGACGGAGGAAGGCCACGCGGTAGCGGTGGGCGACATCGTGTGGGGGAAGATCCATGGCTTCCCCTGGTGGCCGGCGCGTGTCCTCAGCATCAGTGGCAGCCGCAAACAGGAGACTGCTAGCTGCGACGCCCAATGGCCCGAGGCCAAGGTGGCGTGGTTCGGTTCGCCCACCACCTCCCAGCTCTCCGTCGCCAAACTGTCGCCCTTCAGGGAGTTCTTCAGGTCGCGCTTCAACCGCAAGAAGAAAGGGATGTATCGGAGAGCCATCCTAGAGGCTGCCAAGGCCGTAGGCCACATGAGCCCCGAGATCACCTCACTGCTCTCCCACTGCGAAACGTAGGTTAGTCTGCTATAGTCAGACCTCCACTGCAATCGTACCACGCTTACCTTTTTATCGGGTTTTTTTTATGGGAGTTTATGTTACTATTCTTTGATCAACCTAACACCTTAGGATGATTCCAGTTATTTTCAACCTAGACCCTTTTTTATCATCTGGCATCATACAGATATTTTCTGACCAAAATCTCCCCAATTGGACCACTATTGAGCAAATTGTGTTTTCTGGGTGCTCGAGTTGGCTGCTGCAGCGCTCCTGGCTGGGATTCAGTTCAGTGGAGCAACCACACAACAGACAAAGAATGTTACCAAAAACACTGTCTCAAATTGAAAAACTCACATCACAGTGAGTCATGTCTTTAATTATTTTCATTGTATCCTTGAAATGAGAAACTTGTGCGTGAAGCCAGAAGAGGAAATGCCGACGTTTTGACGAGATGCTCAGTGCCAACAAAAGACACAAAAAGCTGCGTCCATATTTTATACTGAAATGTGATTGTATCATGTGTCATGTATCATGCACAGTGCCCCATTGGATTGAATTGCAGCCATGGAGAGCAGCAGCCAACTTGAGTGCCCAGAAAACACAACTAAATAGTGGTGCAATTGACAAGATTTTGGTTGGAATCAATCGTATGATGCCAGATAGTTGAAAAAAGGGTCCGGCTTTAAAATAGCTGCAATCATCCTTCAATCAAAAATGTACTGGGTGCAAACAAATCTCAATGCAAAAGCCTCCCTGCATTTAAATGTCTCATTTGGCTATATGTTTGTTTTACGTCTCCCAGATTGGGAATGTAAGCTAATTGAAGATGATATGCACTATGAGGCTTATCTTTACAATCATCATTATTTCTGTCTATTAATTTTGTCTAACATAACTTTTCATAGCCTTGTGGGGAGAATCATATGATTCAACTTTAAGATTAAGTGCAGCTCCACTTAAAGGTGGGGTAGGCAAAAGAAAAAAGAACCATTTTGGTAATATTTGGTGAAATTGTCTTTACATTCCAACAGCAACCAATAAATCAAATGCACTGAGAAAAATCTGGTCTCTGTCCTGTAATCAGACATTCAAAAATCTCGGAGTGGCCTGAATTGTAACAACTTGCATCAGAAAACTAACACCACCATCGTGCTCCTCATCGAAAAGTACCCACAACAAAACCGTCTGCTGATTAGAGGCCGGGAAATATTTTATTTTTAAATTAGATTTAATTGTTGTTGTTATTATTTTCTTCCATCCAGCTTGAAGCTGCCTGTGCCTCTGGGAGTGTAGTAAACCTTTGTGGCACGTGCATGGCGCATGGCGCCGGGCTTGGAACAGTCATGCAGAGCTTGCTCCATTTCAGCTAGACATATAAGCTCACTCTTGCTAATTTCTCCAATTATTGCCTACCCCACCTTTAATTTATGATTTATGTCAAAGAACACTCGCTGAACATATAGTCAATGTCTATGACAGATGTATCTGCTATGCGAGCCTTGTTCCCCTGGTTTCCTTGTGTTGACCCTGGGTAGCCAAGCAGCAGGCCCTCAACACACCCTCAAAGGTTAAATATTGTCTCTGAGTGATATGACACAGACAGGCGGCTCCCACAGAGCTTGTTTACTCTGGTACAAGCTCAATAGCCATGTGGAAGGAGGCAGCACACCCAACTAGTTCAGAATCTGCACTGTAAGGGATTGAGAGTAGCCTATATTTGGTGTTTTTTCCAGTGCTCATAAGGGAAACATTTATTTTCTGCCCTGTCAGCCACCTCAAGATTTCAACAGGCAGGCAAGTAGCTGAATACTGCATCTTGGCACTCAAGTATAGGCCACCCTCTAAACCCTCTGGGTTGAATTTAGAATGTTCCGTAATCTTTTAATGAGTAACATGCCATCTGTTAACAAGCACAACTTTCCCAGCTCCAAATCTAAACACAGTCAGAATATCCCTACATGGAGAATATGATCTGCCTTGTTTGCTCATTCTTATTACTTTTTGTTTTCCCTGCCTCCCCACCCCTCTCTCTCCCCCTCTCTGTTCAGAGGCTGAGGGCTGAAGAGAGGTCCCCGAGCTTTTTCTGAACGCTCAGACTCTGTCATCAAGACCCAGGAGGGAGTACGTGCGGTTGCCACGGCTACTATTTATATGCCGCTATTTTTTCTTTTTTTCTTTTTTTTCTTTTTTTTTTTTTCACGAGGCTGGAGGAAAATGGCTGCCAAGGTGAAGTGTTGTTGAGACTGGATAAGGGAGCAAGAAAGGCCAGTTTGAGGCATCTCATGGTCTACTCTGTACCGAAATATTCCTCCTTTATTTTGCAGATTTAACCATGTTTCAATAGAGCTGAAAAGCAACACTACAAGAACCCGAATGTATTTATTATCTGTAACAATTAATTATTATCCATTAAGTCCACCTTTCCACAACAACCTCGCAAAAAAACAAAATCTCCAATCTGCTGCTGTCATTCGTGGTCCTCACCACTGATTGTTTTTGAGAGATCTTACTCGACCAATCAGAGGAACCCCGGTGGCGTCTGTCCGGTCTCTGTGCCATCTTCATTGGAAGTCCCCACCCACAGCGAACAGACCAGGAAAAGGTTTTACCATGGTTTTAAAAGTCTTAGTAGGAAACTTTTTTTTTTACTTTCCAGATCTGAAAATGTGAAACGGCTCCATCCAGAGACAATGACTGTTCCAGCTCTTCTGTCTATCACACAGTGTTCCATCCTTTTTAGCCGTCTGCGGCACTAGGCGGATTATGCGGATGTATTTATACTGACCTCTATCCTCTCCAGGACAATGTTGGTGTCTCTCTTCCATTTAATTTTTTGGACTTTATTTAGAAGACCCTTTAGAGGTGTGATGCGGGTCCGGTGAAAGACCCTCCCACCTGCCCTCCTTTTCCCCCTTTTCCCCAAATTCATTTGTACTCACTTTAATTATTTAATGTGTCATGTTAAGAAAAAAAAAAAGCACTTTATCTGTACCTTGGTGGCCTGCTGTAAGCTCACTGTCCGAAAAAAAAAAAAAAAAACACTAGCTGGAGATACAGCCCTGATAGGCAGCGGGGGGAGTTCAAAAGTCTCATAGTTGACTATCCACAGCCTTGGAGATTATTTTTTTTTTTCTACAATTCGGGGACACCGGATAGCGGACACCTTGGGAGGGTGGTTGTGTACACTGTATTCTTGCATTTGACTTGGGTGTGTCATTCAACCTACCTATTACACACACAGAGACACACACACACACACACACACACACACACACACACACACACACACACACACACACACACACACACACACACACACACACACAACGATAGTCATCAGTTAACTGCCATGGAGATATTATGTTTCTATTTATTTTTCAGAACCAGGGCCCGTCTGC
>OMKL01048285.1:0-16310 GCA_900302295.1 Parasudis fraserbrunneri
AAGTGAGCAGGGTGTTGGAGGTGGTGTCTGTCCCAGCAAAGTGAAGGTCCAACACATACGTTATCAGCTGAGGCTCTGAAAAGGACGAGCCATCATCCCCTCTCTGGAGAGAGAGAGACAGAGAGAGAGAGAGAGAGAGAGAGAGAGAGAGAGAGAGAGAATGAAAGGTGTCACGAGCACGATCGCGACAGTTTCACGGGATTGCGCCCGCTTGTCGCGCCACCTGTTAGATTGCTCGCGCCTCCCTGCCTGACTGCTCGCCTCTCATTGAAAATGAATTACTTAGGTGCGTCCATCGTTCCCCATCTGAAAAGAAAGGCAATCTGAGATGAAGAACAATAGAGAAGGAATGGGAACAAAGAGCAGATGATTATCTATTCTCTAAGGTCAGATGTGTAACAGAGATTCATGACAATGGTGGAAAACGCAGGGTAGAATAACAGATATACAATACATGCAGGTGTGCCAGCCACGCAGGAAGTCGAACTCACAGAAGAAGTATCCAGGTTAGGAGAACCACATTTATGGAACAATTTGATCCAACGGTGTTGCATTACAGATGCGTCACCATGCGATTTCTCCCCCACGTGAGAGTGCCACCAAGTCAAATATGAATACACACTTCCCCAAAAAGAGGATTCCCCCTGACTACTAAGGCCTAGAAGAAATCTTGTTCACTTGGGCGATTTCAGTAAAATGCATACATTCATGTGACATCACTGTAGTACAATATTCTGATAGCCCAGGTTGTCCTGGAAATAAAAAAAAAAGATGTATATAACATGATTGTGCATTACAGTGTTGAGGTTATACATGCAGTATTACCAGCGTTGCCAGGGTATTATGGTATTTGTACAAATGCCAAAAGCCCCATAATGTACGATCATTTGATATTTTTTTGACATAGTATTAGTAGTTGTGATCAGTCTAGGCTATCTCATTTTAATTCATTTCCCGACACGATCCGGATTGTATAATGTGGATCCTACGTCTGTGTTTATGCATCTCTTCTCACTTGATGTCTTTCCAGCCAATAATGCTAGTTGTGGTGATAAACGTTAGTCACGTGAAGTTACTTATTCACGTCCCCTTTGCCTAAGGACAACGTAATTTTAGTTCATACCTGTCATTGTTTAAGGGGGTACAGATTTGTGTATCGACTGTAGCCAGAATTACTGTACACATGTTTGTTTTTTTTGTTTTTTGTTTTTGTTTTTTTGTCTTGGTTATAACTCGTGTACAATCATTTCCCTCCAAATACGATACAATTAAGCCCAATGTACAATATTTTAACATTCCCCATCTGGCAACGCTGATTATTACCCACGGAGACCACGTGAACGAACAATTGGAGAAAATGGCTTAGACCCCAGAGGATTAAATAACCAGTAAAAGCGGAGGATGAAGTCCTAGAGGTCTGATGCAACAGATGTATTGAATTCATTGAACAATATAACGACTGAATCCCTTGCGTCACGAACTGCCGTGGCGACATCCGCTGTGAGGCCACGTTAGCCTCCCTCGCTCTGCTGTTATTCGTCAACCTGTTAGCTAGAGGCTAACGTAATGCTAGCCATCCTTATTGTCGCTAAAGTCTTCTACGATGGGAAATAAGTGAATATAATTTTAAAGAATGTTTGTTAAAATAGTTAGCTACCTAACTAGCCACTTCATTGGCTCTAAATTGTCTCAGCAATTTTCGCCAATAGATAGGTGCATAGCAATCTACTGCTGGGTTCCTCAGCCTAGTTTACACTGTAGATTTGTATTCTTGAAGCATCTGTATTACTGTGCTATCCGTCTAATTTTGTTGATGTACCAGCTTGAATGTAAATTGAGTGCATGTGTAGCCTAATGAAAAGGTCTTCTGGTTTAGTGCACATACAGTAACTCAAAGAAGTACTCACCCCTTGACTTGTTTCCATATTTAATAATAATAAATAGCTCTTTAACTAACAGACACTTTCATGAAGTGGCAAGTTATATAGCTAACTATTTTAACAAACATTCTTTCAAATTATATTCATTGATTTCCCAAAACACACATTCATTCATTGAAACATGTATTTCAACTCGAGTAATTCCCTCTTGATAATCGAAATAATGTCACTCACTATACATGTAAACGGGATTATTAAGAGTGTTGTAATTTTATAGATTCATGTAAACAGCTTAATTGGACTTTCGCAGTTAGTTCAATAGTTGCATTATTGTGTGCATGAAAACGTAGCCAGTGTCTTTGTCAAGGCTGTTGCTAGCCTACATGTGCACGTGCATGAACGTGCGGTACACATAAGGGTCCTGTTTTGGAGGTTTGAAAATATGGTCACCCTAAACTACATTATTCTTTTTCCAAATTAGAGCTAGCAAAGCAGATTGGTATGTGGAGAGGCAATTTATTCCTGGATTTGCATAATCTCTTTACTTATCATGGCACATCCCGTCCTCGCAATTCAACTCGCAACAGTGATAGCTACCACGCATATTTGACGTGAAAAAAGTTATTGATTTGGGGACAATGATATGTCTGGCTAGCAAGCCAGCCTTTTCGTCAAACATACTGTCAGATCATATTCACTGTTTGTTAACCATAGGCAAAGTTATTGACAGAAAGGCTTGCTAGCATAAAATTTGCTTTCTGGGTCATTATCAGCTGGTATAAGTCAAGTGACAGGTGGTTGTAAAGCGGTTGCTAAGGTAGCACAGAGGGACTACAATGAAAGTCAGCAGTGAGCAAAGCATAAACAACATACTTCTTTATATTTTAATGTTGAAAATATGAGTAAATGGTACTTTTTTTTCTTTGGCAAGTGGCCATGGTATAAGTGGGATAACGCACTCCAAGGTCATGTGTTATCCCTTACATATGGTTTACCTGACTTGAGAGTGAAGCTGTCATTGGAGGAGTTGACGATGACATCACTAGTCTCCTTGGTTATGTCTCCTGTGATGACCTGTATAGTCACATTCCCCATTTGTGTCTCATGCATTCCAGAGCTTGATTTGACTTGAGAAAAGGGACCTCACAAGCAGGAAACAAAAATAAAACATAAACAACAGACCAGCAAGAATCCACATTTATTGAAAAATTCAACACAATGCACTCACATGTGTGCATTGAATGGGGAGGGGGTTTGAAGGCCTAGCTTCTTTTCAAAAACCCTTACATCCATGTTCAAAAATTAAAAAAGAAAAGCCTAATATACAACATTTAGCTCCAAACATGCATTGTAATTGGACGATAGACGTTCCATGAGTGCTCACAGCCGCTTTCTTTTGGAAGACCAAAATAAAACATTTGGTCTTTGTTTAACCTTAATTACGTTTGAAAGGATTATGTTAAAAATGCTGTATAAAATCAATAACATACTCGAGGTCATGCTATATAATTAAGTTAATTGGCACCAGTGTGCTGATCAGAGAACTTCCTACGACCGCATCACACCATTGCCAATAACCACAATACGGTGTTCCCTCTCTCAAATTAAAAAATACTGATTAACAACGTCAATATTCCATGCGAGTTTTGCTTTCATTTTATAAAAGAGTAGGAGTGAAATCAAACTGAATGTAGCCCACCTTTACTCTGTGTGGTAGTTGAACCACCTGAGTTAGTGAACCTCTTCTTAAATTCATCTTTGAATGCCTGGAAATAGAATCAGAGACACACCTGTCATCATCGTCTCAAAAACGGAACAGTAACGCAGCACATAGCCAACACAGCCTCGATGATGATATTACCATCAAACCATTGTGTTTATTAATTGTCCTTTCATTCACTCACTCACAATGATATGTGTATACCTACGTATCACCATTTGGATGGTAACGACTGGGGTGTTTCTTTACCTGGATTGTTTGTGCATCACTCGGATGAAGGATGAACACCACCTCCCGCAGGGTCTTAGGCTGTTTGTTACTGCTGAACGTTAGGACCTCATCCAGCACCAGTGAGGCTACAAGGTCTTTGGGGAAGGCCAGGTTCCCTGTTCCGATGGCAGGGAACGTCATGGAGGCCAGGCCGTTGTCCTCCGCCTGATTCAAGCAATCCCTCACAATTCCACTCAGTATCTGCAAGACACATCGTAGATGCCTCCACTTTAAAGCCACCACATGTCGAATTTCTAACATCAATATGTAATCGTCAAATACATTTTGATAGCTGCCTTAAATATCACCAAAAAAAGAAGAAGACAATCACAAAAAAAGGAGTTGAAATTCTACACATGGCTGCTTTAATATCAAAATGCACAATCAAAATGCTTATTGTTAATGTGGTCGGATGAATGGAAATACTGATGTTTTATGTTTGTTTTTTCCCCCTATCATCACTCTGCTACTTCAGACCCAGTTAGACAACTACTGAATGCATAGGGCTTGCCATATATGTGTAGTTCATGGTCAGCCTTATTGTCTTCCACAAAAGGTACAATTAAGGAAATTCAAAAGTGCAAAGTGCATTTTCCTTTACATTATACTTTCTACGCACTATGATTGAGGGGGAAAAAAAGACAAAAGCTTTACCTTCTCAGCTGTGCCTTGTCCCTTGTCCCAATGAGGGGCAATGGTGTGAAAGACTTTGTTGCT
Source organism: Parasudis fraserbrunneri (assembly GCA_900302295.1). NCBI lineage: Eukaryota > Metazoa > Chordata > Actinopteri > Aulopiformes > Chlorophthalmidae > Parasudis > Parasudis fraserbrunneri. The sequence goes on from OMKL01048285.1 coordinate 4,588, forward strand.
CTTCAGCTGGCAGCCATCGGTAATGATGACATCACCGGCTTTTCCTCTGGTTTGCTTTTTCTTGATCAAGTCCTGAAGTTTATGTCCTGCAGCACCGAGAATGGCCTTTGAAACTGCTCCACTATTCAGCTCGAGGTTTTCACCCACAGTGTTCACAACCACCTCAGTCTAAAATGCATACAAAAATATTGTCAGTTGCATGTAGCTTACTATGTCAGGTTCTTCCCTACATTTAGATCAACCTTAAAATCCTTACAAGACAACTTTGATTAAATCAAACCCCAGAGGATACAATCAATAGCTCATCATATAAAGTTTAATGTCTCTATAAAGGTTTTGAACTGGCTAACTGAGACCAATTTGAATTGAATTTCATTTGATGATATAAAAAAGCTGCAATTACTGTAGCATCTTGGATATTTCCTTTTGTCAGAGTGATGCACAGTCCCTCTTTGGTCAGCACTTGGTCAGAGTTGGTCTTCCTCTGAACCATTCTAACATGCTGAGACTGGGTGGTGTCTGTAGGATGGTTCTGTTGAGAATGACTGATGCCTTGGTTTCCAAACTCCTTCCTCACAGCTGCCTCCATAGCCTGAATAGCACCATCTTCATTGTTCACCAAATGGATCCTCTTCAGGGTATTGTCACCATACTGATCGTCACAATGGTCTTTTACCGCTTTGACAATAGTCTCTGCACACAAGTTGAGAGGAAACCCCAGGTTTCTGCTGATGGCAGGCAGAGCCACTGACAGGCAGCCATGCAATTCTGCAAGTTGTAGACTTTTTTTAACAGCTCTCATCAACTGTCCCACAGACATCCGCGAGTCTGCTTGATTAAAGCGGGGTCCTACTGCGTGGATGATTAGTTTGCAGCTAAGCTGTCCCCCTGCACTAGTTACAGCGCAGTCTCCTGGCTTGAGCTGCCCCCCGTGTTTTATTAGTCTGTCACACTCTTCCTGCAACTGAGGGCCAGCAGCATTCAGGAGTGCTGCTGATAGGCCTGCACCGTGCTTCAAGTCTTCATTAGAAGCATTTACAACTGCATCTACTGGGTAGGTGCACATATCAGCCTTGCAAACAGCTACTTCTACTCCATCAGGTGTCTGAAGCTGGTATGTGGGTTTTGGTCCTTGTCCAGGAGGCAAATCCTGTTTGCCATCAAGCTTGTCAACTAACTGGACCAAGCATCCAGTGGCAGTCATGACTGATGAAACGTATATAGTTTCTTGATCCTGGAAGAACTTCTTTGCTCCAGGTTTGGAGACTTTCAGAGTATCAAAGACCACTGAAGAGACCACACGATCAATCAAGTCCTTGCAATCGGTGACATTAGCTCTGGAGCCACTTAGGCCAATGGCTTCATCCTTGAAGGAAACAACCACTCTGTCTTTCACTTGGTTTAACCAAGCATTTTGTTTACGTTCCTCAATATATTTGACAATGGTGTCAGGCTTGACCACAACAACTTCTTCAACTTTAGCATTCTGGTGTAAGAAGTCATTAAGTTTATTGTGAATTGACGTAACATCGTCCTTGTGGCCTGACACCACTACTTGCTGACCTGGCACAGTAGCAGATGTTTTAATCTGAACTTTCCTGAATGAAGAATTGGTGGTCTCCTCCAAACCAGTGACCAGGTCCTGCCACTCTGACATCTTCAGGATACTGTTGTCGTCAACATGGATGTATTGAGAAATCAGCAGGTTTTTCAGTTCATCCTCAGCTTCATTCAGAGCACTGTCTGAAACAGCAAGGAGCTGCACCATCTTTCCACTTATCTCAAGTGCTGCATCTATTTTTTGAGATGTGAGGAGAGAGCTTGTAAGCCTTTCTTGATCTTCGCCCTTCAGAAACTCCAGCACAAAGTCATCCACCTCTAACTTCCGTCGTTTTAGTGCAAGCACTCCATCCATTATCTTTTTGTTTGCACCCCAAACCTCTTCACTTAAGCCATAAGAGATGAAAGTCTGGCGCTCCTTATTGTATGATATGTTAAGCTCAGGGTAATCATGTAATATCTTGTCCTGAAGGCCATCTTGAAACAAGATGTGGTAAGTAATTGGCGACAATTGGATCTCCTCTGTTTTGCTCGACTTCTCTCTATGAACCCTTTTGGCAATCCCATTTATAATGTCCTGAAGAGGCTTCTCCAGTCTATTCACATCGTCATCAAGACCAGCCACTGAAAAGGCACCTTTGTCTTCATCAGGGACTACAACCACAGCCTCTGCCAATACTGCCTTTCTGATCTCTCTTTCAGACTCTTCCCATGCAGATGACTGAACCTGCAACTCAAGAGATTTGAACTTTGACGAAGCCCGCGCAAAGGCCGTCCTCACTGCATGTGCCCAGTCTTTGATGTCCTTGGCTTTGACTCCCTTTTGCTGTAGTAGTGAAGGTAGAGGGCTTAAACATACAGTTGATTGTTGGAAGTCTACTTTGCAGAAATGCTTCTCCAGATCTTTGTGGATTTTCTCTGCAACTTCACGCTTTTCATAAAGGTATCTGCAAACAGCGGGATCGATGCTCTCAGAGAAGGCAGCTGGGAGTTTTAGTGTGGGTCTCTCTTTGCCGTAGAGGGCCGTTCCCAATGATTCATAAAAAGGAAACACTTTGATAGGTTTCTTTTCGATGATATGCTTCTTTTCAATGACTCTGTGAACAGCTGGTCAAAAGAGCAGACATCCTTTTAGTATCAGACCGTTACATATCATTTCATTATTTATAATTCATACTGAAAGTATTATTATGCCCTGAGAAAAATCATAATTATACTACCTTTGGGATTTGTAAAGGTGATGATAGCACAGTGTTCCTCATCATCGGGCAAAACACTTTCCACAACCGTGCCTTCATTCTCAAAGTACAGGAGAAGGTGGTCTTGGCTAACATTTGGTATGTCTTCAATTCTAACTTTGGTTGTGACTTCTAGAGACTGGACAGATATTCCCTTAGTCTTGAAAATCCTGTTCCTGGGGCAACTTGCAATGAAAGCAGTGTTTTCTGTCAAGTAAAACAAAAGTAAAGGCAGTCAGATACAATAAACCAAGGACATTTTTTCATTGAACAAACACATGTATTCATACATACATCACTTCTATGCTTTCGTTTCCTGTGTAGGCAACTTGGGGCATTGTTTTCATTTGCATTTGTGCTCTAGAAATGAGACTTTTGTAGCTTTTATGGACTTCATAGCACTAATCATGACCAGAAGAGCTTGTATGGGCAATTAAACTGTGTTTCATGCATCAACACTGTTGGGGAGTATGTAATATGGATAATCCGATACTACAGTAGTACCATTTTAAAGGTGCACTATGCAGTTTCAGAGGATGATTTGCTTATATTTGCGGAGCCTGCAGTTAGTTTAAAAGACAAATTAACTATAGTGTGCAAAATCACAGGCACTTCCCTTTCCTTATTGACAGCATCTAGCCTGGTGCAACACAAGGGCTCAAGAAACTATAATGGTCATGTCCCACCAACAAAGAAATTGTTCCATCTGCTGCCACTAGGAAGGACATATGGAATCCTCTAAGCCTCCTCCTCTCGGCTCAGACACATTTGTGTCCCAGTACAGTGCAGTTTCTGATCATGCAATGTAAATCATATTATATTTTTCCCGCACTTTTACCATTTTTCTTGTTCTACAATATTCGTATTTCTAACAGGCCTATTATGTTGATACCTGTATTTTTTATGTTACCCCAAATTCCTGTTTGTATTTTCAATACCTACGGATGAAAATAAAAAAGGAACGTGAACTTCCCAGATGAAAATGTAATGGGTTTGAGTTTATCATTCCGTAAGGAGTTGAGTAAGTGATAGCTTAGGGTTTACTTTACACACACATACACACAAAATGTCCACCTTTTCCACTATGGAACGTCACCACGGCAGAGGAGATGTCAGGCAGGATCTCCACACTGTAGTCTTCAGAGCTAGCAGGACAGCTGGAGTTCTGTAAGATGTTTTCCACCAGGAGCACCAAGAATTCATGATTCATGTGCTGGGAAATGTTGCCTAAGACGGCTGAGCAGGAGCAATGCTCTTCATCTACCACAGGATCTTCTGTGCCCGCCGCCTCCATCTTAATTTCAGCCTCAGGTGTGCGTCTATCTCCATGCCTTTTTTCATCAGTCGCACTGACATCAGCTGAGATAGATAGACAGACAGACAGATAGATATATAGATAGATAGATAGATAGATAGATGAAAACTCCAACACAATGTTTAAAAAAGCATAAAAAGATCAATAAAAATAGAGATACAAATCTAAAAATCCAAGAATGATAAAATGTGGTTCTAGATCACCTAATCTATTCAGTAATGAATACACTACAATGGAGCAGAATGACTGAAAATAAATTTCTTCATAAACTGAGGTACCACAATGTTCTGTATGAATAAAATCTCTGTGTGAAAAACGATTGAATAACAGCGATGCACTGATATCCATATTGGTATTGGATATCAGATTAAAATAGGGTATTGGTCAACCTTTTAGGAGTATTCCAATACTAAAATCCCATATCAACAGCCAGGTGTAACATCACAGAAATCAGAGCAAAGCAACTGCATATTTCCCTGAATTTTAGAGGGATGATATATTTCTCTAATGCAGAAAAATCTATTCTGTCTCAATAATTGTAAACTAAAATGTCCAGTGACCCCAAATTAATGGCCACAATAGCTAGCTGCGACCATGTACGCGCATTCATCCACACGTGTACGCATCTTCACACTCACACACACACACACACACACACACACACTCACACTCACACAAACACTTTCACCTCTCCATACCAAATTTCAGCCTCCTAGGGCGAAAACTGTGGCCGCTAGAGGGTGGGGACACTTTTGCAGACCCACCAACAGAGCGAGCTACAGCGCTGCCGGCCACTGCTAAAAACAATGGATTAGATCAGTACGCTGTACCAGCAGATACTTTGTTTATTTCTCAGAGTCTGTATCTGTTCTGAAAGAGTGGCATATCGGTGCATCCCAGACAAATTCATTTTCACTTTTCAACACAGAGCTTACTAACCCAACGCTTGCTTTTTGGGGTCTATCATTTCACTCAGTGCTGCTTCTGCCTCCCGCTTAGTTGATGGCTTGGGGTGGCTGTCCATTTGGTCATTATTACCTGATGAATTGTATAATAACTCGTCGTTACCTGCTACTAGAAATCATATAAATCAATTCAAAATTACTAAGTAGATATAGTCTTGTTATTTCTTAATAGGGGCCTTGTCAGCGGAGGGCAATGACATTAACACTATTCAGTATGTTACAATTATATATGGTCCAAATATATGACACTAAACCTGTTTCAGGACATACAGAAAAATATTTTAATTATGTGGTAGACGTGATGTGGCCTTAGTAGTAGAAAAGTTACAAAACACAACTGCCTTGAATTTTTTTTTTTTTTACTGTAGTACAAAGTAATTCATTGTTCACATCTCATCTCCTTGCTACCCTGTCGCATCTCGATCTATAGATAATTCTACTTTTTGCTCACCAAAAGTAGGGCGCAGGAATCTAGTTGATCATCATCATGGAGGTGCACAAGCTGCTAGCAGGAAGGTTATCAATTCAATACTATTTACCACGTAACGTGGCCTAATATTTTTCCTGCCAGGTGATGTCGGGTATGGTAGATTAGGTTAAGTTAGGAAAAAAAGACAGTGATGAAAGACTGCCACGATTCACCGGAAAAGGCTTTGTGCCGATCGTCAGCAGATCAAATGTTCCTGCGAAGATCGTGGTCAGTTTTTATGTGGAGTTAAACTCCGAAACAAAGACATGATAGATTTCTCCACCATCACTTTTTACGTGATCCACTCTAGTTTGGAAGTTGCTTTTGCTTACATCACATAAAGCAGTATTCTCATTGATAGCGCTTTGCAAGGTCAGCAGCAACCAAGGTCAAAGTTGAAATAATCAGAACTTTAAGCGTCGTTCTGTGGCGATTTTGAGCTGTGTGCCACGCCAAGAGCAGCGCTGCCGCCTGGTTGGGGGCCACACCTCTCATAGGACAACAATGGCTCGGCCAGTGCAAAGCGACTTTGGTGCTGACCTGTGGGCCCCATTAGAATTCTACCTGGCTTCCTGTCCATTTATAATTCTTGGTGGGTGGTCTTCCAATAAGCCTTCATCTTTTTTTTTCTTTTTTTTTTTATATGACTCGGCATGAGATCTTTTCTGGAAATAAATAACTGTATTTCACACAACCAGAAGAAGGAGAAATCACATAAAACAAAATTAAAACATATCCTGTGGTTGAGCTTGATAGATCGCAGTTCAAACTAGAGCCCGACCGATACTGGATTTTTGGGGCAGATGCCGACACCGATATTTGGGAGTAAAAGAATTCCGACATTGATATATCAGCCTAAAATATTAATTTCATAATCATTTATAAATAATTTTCATAAAGAAATTGATTGTTGCCAATGATGTAGTAACTATACAAAGTTGGAGTGTTAAAGATCTTTGCACTAGTAGTGCTACATGTCACGTTTTCAGCTCACTACTAGCTCCCCCTCTTTTCTTTTACTCTGTATTTGATCTCACTCCATCTGTGTGGAAAATCGCTGTTGCCTAAATGAATCACATTGCATGTATGAAAGTCAATCAGTTTACCAAACACATGATCTCTCAACTAAGTCAAGCACGTTATCAGGCACTACTGCTGACTGATTTAAATTGAAAGCCAGTTCCTCCAAATGAAAGGGTTAGTGATAAACTAATCATCTCCTTGCAGCTAACAGACATACATACAAATGTTGTTTATTAAAGTATTTCTGAAATTAATTGAGTTGCAACACTTTAATAAAGAATTTCTGGCCTCTCTCATATACTATAATATTAGAAGGACCACCTCATTGTCGTCATAATTAATTGGCTCTTCATGTTTGTGCATATTTTTCTCTGTACAGGTATGGCAAGACATTTATTTTACTGAAATTATGAAAAAAATATTGTGTAGAACAATAAGGAAAATGTATACTGATTTTCAAGTTATCAAGCAGTTCATTTGACTAGGCCTCTATGTGGCTACCACTAAAGGTAAAAAAGCTTGTGGGCAAACCCAGTAACATGACAAACATTGTATAATCTAAGACAATGCCAGAGCAATCTAGAAAAAAAAAAAATGATACACCTGATTCCAGCATTAGATACATGTCTTACAGCATGTCCTTCAGACAGCAAGCAGGCTTATAGATTGCCTCATGCATAACATTTTATCAATACTTACATTTCATTTTGGCACCATCAGCTGGCATTTCCTAAATATGAAAATGAGAAAACTTGACTTTAGTCACTTATACTTTTGATTACTGACATTTTTTGTAACCCAGACATACAGTCGATTAGCCAAGGCTTATAGAGAATCCTATGCGAACTGGTTTTAATGGGGTCTTTATGAGAGTTATGCCAAACCGTGACCAGTGTTGTCAAAAGAGTCAGAATTGGAACATACATCACGTGCAGTGAAATTTTTCACTGAAAAGGGTGAAACATGTCACACTATGCGTAATACTCCTGGTTCCAGGCTCCCTGGGCATCCTGTTATAGCACCAAGAGAAAAGTCTATGGATATATTCCAAGGCCTTAAAATGTTACCCTTCCTTCATCCTACATCCTCGATTCCTCCATGACCCAGAAACTGAAAAATTGTCGCCATATTTAAGGCCGTTCCAAAGCCATGGGAAACACACAGAGGAAGCCTGTGCTTTCCTCGCTTGTCTCCTCCGGCGGAAGCTATGGAGGAGACAAGCATGGAGGCTATTTTTTGTGTCCTCATGCGGAAGTGTTTTTAGAAGAACTCTAATGTAGGCTGTTAAATGTATAAAGCTCCTCCCACAAGCGGCACTTCAAAATGGCACGTGAGTGAACAAGGAACGTTCCATTCCTTCTAAACACGTTTTTTTCCTCCGCCTTTTCTCCTCGCATCTCTTCCTCGTTTCCCCCGTGACACACCACCAAGGAATCGAGGATGAGACGCGAGGATGAGACGCGAGGAAGAGACGCGAGCACGCATCTATAAACCTTTGGAATGGACCCTAAATCTCTGGGGTAGGTGGGCGCTGCCTCAAGGATCTCTGACTGACCCCCCTCAACTGTCTGTGGTTTCCCTTCCTTGATTGACCTGCAAAATAAATTTGCGTGGACCCATTGTGACTGCCCTATGACGGTGGAACAAATGGCACAAGTGTGGTTTATATCATATAATCTGATAGGGAACACCTGGGGGGCAATCAGTTCAAAATAGGCATGCATCACAATTTGGCTATACTCAGCATGTTAAGTGTGCTGGTAATTGACCTATCTCAAACTCCTCCCTCTTTTCCTGATCCTCAAATCACGACTGTTGCTTTCCAAAGCAACAGTCGTGATTGGAAGCAACAGTTGTGATTGAAGTTTCGTCCGAGGAAAGCAACAGTTGTCATTGGAGGATCAAGAAAAGAGGGTGGAGTTTGACGGTTGTGATTGGGAGTTTCGTCTGAAGAAAGCAACGGTTGTGATTGGAGGATAAAGAAAAGAGGGCGGAGTTTGACAGTTGTGATTGGGAGTTTTGTCAGAGGAAAGCAACAGTTGTGATTGGAGGATAAAGAGAAGAGGGCGGAGTTTGAGATAGGTCAACAGACCCATGTGAAAATGTGAGTGAGAGGTCGCTTGTTCCTGATGCAAGAATGGGGAAAGAGAATAATGGGCGGATAACCTACATAAGTGTGTGTACATAATTGGCACGGTGGGGTGTATTGTCATTGGGTGCATTGTCATTGTCAAACTGCATTAACTTCGAATGGAAGCTAGTTCTCCACAACTTCATGGAGCTTTTGATGCAGTCTTTACACTCAAGTAATTAAGGCTGCCATGTTGATGTTCTTTTTGTTTTTACCGTAAATAAGTAGGCTACTGACCACTTCCCTGAACCCGCCCATCATGGACTATATATTTCTCTATCAAAATGTGTTTATTAGTTGATTGTAATGAGACCTTGTAATGATTACTATAAGATCATTGAATGTCTGTTTTTGGCCAATACGAGTGAGTTTATGCAAAGTTAATTTCCCATCAGTCCTTAAAAGTAGAATCTGTATTGCCATCAAACAGCTACCTCTAAGCAATAGGACCCCGCTTGGTATTGCACTTTATTTACATTTTTGGTTTTGGTCTGATGTGTGGGTTGGAGTTATTAACTTATTGGCCAGCAATAGCAACCCCTCCCCTATACCCACTCAAATCCAACCCACACATCAAACTGAAACAAAAAATGTAAAACAAAGTCCAATAACAAGCAGAGCTCTTTAGCCTTGAGGTTGCTGCTTGACAGCATTACAGATTCTAGCTTTAAGTTAGCAATAGATCTGCAGAGACCCGGGGTTCAATTCCCGGTAGCGGTACTTCCGGCTTGGTCAGACATTCCAACAAACACAATGGGCAGTGTTCGCGGGTGGGAAGCCGGTGGTGTATTCTTCCTGGTTGTTGCATTAGCGACTCCTACTGGTCAGTCCGGGTGTCTGGGGAGATAGCATGAACCTCTGTGCGCATCATGCTCTCCCAGTGAAACTCCTCGCTGTCAGGTGGAAAGAAGCACCTGGCGACTCCACATGTATCGGAGGAGACATGTGGTGGTACTCTACACTCTCCCCAGACCGACAGAGGATAGCAGAATGACCAGGACTGTGACACACACAGGGAATTGGCATAACGCCTAAATTAGGGAGAAAATGGAAGCCCCCAAAAAAGTTAATGATAGGTGGTCAATTTGTTTATGGAATTATAATGCCTTGGGATATGGATTTGATCATGGGAATTTGATAATGGGACAAACTCAATGTGGGTGATACAGCCTGTGAGGATTACACATTTAATGAAAGTACGGCTGGCTGTAATTCGGAGAAGATTCTTGCCAAAATGATCAATCTACATTGATATTTAAGGTACTTATGCTTTACTGAACACTGTAAAGAGGAGTAAATGCTCCCAAGCACTGAAATACAAGGACATCATTATTACAGCAAGAGAAAGAACTCCAGGGATTTAACCTTTTCCTGACTGATACTTTACTGAAATCAGGTTTGAGGTCCACGTCTGTTTTTTTTTGGCCTACTGTGTTGTAACTTGCATTGAACAATAAGTTGTTTTATGTATGTTTGTAATTTTGTAATGTGAGTGGGCGACGAATACGTAACAAACGTATGTGAACAGGGCTATTGCAATATATATATATATATATATATATATATATATATATTTTTTTTTTTTTTTTTTTTATATGGGATGTCTAAATGAAGGATACATTACTTTTTTTATGGTCGATGGGTAGAAGAAATTAAAAGATAAACGTCTAATACTTATCTTTGTTTAGCAGAATGTGGACTGGAAGCCGCTTCGCCACTAACCTGCTCACTTGCAACCTCAACATTTGGTAATCGAACTGTCATCTTCAGCACCCTCTGATCCAACTCGACTTCGTGCGTTTCTTTCCCCAGGACCCTCTGCCTGGCTGAAATAAAAAATAAAATACAAATGATAAAATTAAAATCAAATAAAAAGTATCACAGCAATCTGCATATGACACGCGGTGGATGACTAAGTGCCATTTCGAAACGTACCCTCCTCTGTTCTGAAACGCAGCATTGCTGTCCTTCTGGGGCTGTCATATTCAACTTTACAGTCGCCACCATTCGACTTCTTACTTTGAAAATATTTCACTAACTTCTGTTTTAGTTTTGTGTTACCGTTATCGTCGAACTCAACGAGCAACACATAAGGATATGCGTCGGCCATTTCTGTGTGCCTGAAATGTGGTCAACAACAAGTTTAGGTACAGAGGTACACTTTCACTTTTGTTTCTGGCGAAATAGGACTCCGCAAAATTTCCCTATGTGAAGCTATCTTAAATAAGCTTAAATACGACTTCCTGTGGGGAAGTTTTGCCTTCGAAATAAAGGCGCAATTTGACTCTGCTATGGGTTTAAACTCGTGTTTATGCAATAAAAGAGCTCCCAGCATCATTTGGTGTACAGTGTCGTCTGTAAGTATTTGGACAATGTAATATTTTGGTTGTTTTGGCTCTCTACTCCAGCACATTGGATTTTAAATGGAACAATGACTACAAGGTTAAAGTGCAGACTTTGAGCTTTAGTGTGAGGGTGTTTTTTTGTAGCCCTTTTAATTCATAGTCCTCATTCAAATTCATTTAATTTTAGGGGACTAAAAGTAATTGGACAAATTAACATAAATATAAAGGTAGAATCTGTAATGCAGTCAAACAGCGACCTCTAGGCAAAAGAGCCCTGCTTGGTATTGCAATTTGTTTACATTTTTTTATTTGGTCTGATGTGTGACCATATACACCTACAAAAAAAGATTTGTGGGGTAATCTCCGGTAATGGCGAAAAGTAAAAATTTCTCTTTAGAAGACCATACCAGTCTTTTTGACATGTGGGTTCCAAGTCATTCTTGCCTTTATTCAAAACTCAAGGCATCCTTCTTTTTTATAATCATTTACCGTTTATTTTCTGCCGATTCACCACTGCCATAGGCTTCCATTGTATCTGAAAATGTGTCTTAAACACCACATAAACCCATGAAAGTCACCACATCTGACTAAAATGCCATGCTAACATCTGAGGTGCATTTTCTTTTCCAGAAAACATTTTGTTTTTTTCCTGAAAAGTTGCTCAAATATTTTCCGAA